>JABUQX010032639.1:0-15000 GCA_015478945.1 Trachelipus rathkii
AATAAAATGAATCAAACATTTTAAAGTTATGAAAAGAATAACACCTAAAATAACTCCTATTACGGAGCTTAGTGGGATTTCAGTAAAATAGCTTACAATGGAATTTGAATAGAACTTGACAGACATTTTAAATGCAATAATAGATTCTTCAATAAATGTAGTACCCTCAATATAAGCATTAAATAAATATTTAAGAATACTAGTGAAGAGAAGATGCAAAAGATTAGGTATAAATGATACAGCAAACATGACGGATGACCCAAGAAGAACAAATACATACTTGATTAATTGGAAAAAATTGACAACAAAAATATAACAATTATTAAACACCTCATTTAAAAAGTATTGAAATGAGCAAAATGACTTATATATTAAAGAAAACCCGGATACTACTGAGGTTCCTAAAGCTAAAAACACAATAAAAAAAAATGTTTTAGAATAAGTCTTGTTGATCAATTATTGTATGCACTTGACTGGCGTTTCCTCGAAAAGAGTTAATCACTGGAAATAAACTACAATAAAGTCTAGATCTTGCCATCATTGCTTTGATTCAAATTGTAAACACAATGTTCTCTTTTTAACCTTAGCATCTATTATATTTTTATGAAATATAAATACGTATAATTATAAATACAAAAAATCAATTATTAATGTAGACTAAATTAATATTATAATAAAAAAACTTTGTGCAAGTTTTTTTCAATTTCCGACACATGTTTTGTAAAAGAAATATTTTGTTTTTGTAAAAACAAATGTATTTCAATTTCCATTCAGTCCCGACCTGATTTTATCAATATTCCACGAATCGAGAATTTAATACAACGCGCACTGAACTGTGACTACTGTTACATGTATCGTACATGATTCAGTGACCACGTCAAACTAAAGGCGGCTGGATGAAACAGAATGCCATTCGTGCGGCTATGTGTGCCCGCTTTCCGGATACTGCAAGTCGGGACTTCTGAACGCAGCTATTATAAGGACCTCTAAGCTGTATCCAGACTTGCATATAGTGCCTATACATACAATGCTAACTTGGAGTTCTCGATAGCCCCCTAACTGATACTTTACGGTCTCTCATTATTTCATAGTTAGGCACTTTAATAGAAATAGCCTACATATACTGAGTTCAATTTAATGATGTAGTATGTGGTTAGTTGGAGTTATGAGAGGGGAGCGTAGATATTCCGTTCAAAGACCCCATTTTCGCAATTTTTAGTACACAATAAACCTCCAGCGTAGCATAAGAAACCTCTACAAATAATCACTCTACATAAAATAAAAGAATCAGGATTTAATAGTGGGTAGTCTTGAGCCAGATGGGTGTCTACGCCAATTCTATTTCTTATACACATCATTTTGGTAATCAACTACATTTTTATCACCTATTATAAGAGACATTTATTAGAACTCATCATATTACGAATATCAATTAATTTAAATTTGTAATTTACGTTAACAAAATAAGACGCTCTCTTTAGGAAACACAAAGTTTTACATTTTGAGCCTTCACATAAGATCTCCATATTAGCTAAACATATTTCGTCAATTTAGTGATACTGTGCTCGCCAGTATATATGGATATAATATATTTGGTATTTCTATTGTGAACCCATCTGGCTTCAGGATAATGATACACGCCTTTTGGGACAACTTATTGTATGATACATGCAACCATGAAGATTAGGCATGGCTAAACACACCGACATATAAGAAGGACACACTAATAAATTTTATGAATAAAAAATTAACCTACTAGAAAGAAAAAATATAGTAGAAATTGGCTTAAAGATAAAAATTGTATTTTTCTGGCATTAAAGCACTAGATAAACATCAGTCACAGAATAACTATGTAGAGATTATAATTGCGAGTAAGGTGGACCTAATATAAGACATGAAATATAAAAAAACTATATATTGTCAAAGTTAGAGGCAGAATCAGATCATTGATCTTTATTGTTTTGGTTCAGTAGCTACATCAAAAAAAAATTCTTTAAGAAAGATCTATACAAATGTACCGATTAGCGTATATTATAAATAGATACTAAGTACATGAAAATTGATATAAAACATAGTGGAAAAAAAGAGGAAAACTACCCAGGAAAAATTTCGAAATGCCCGTAAAATTCAAATCAACCAACTGCCCTGTGGATTGAAGTGAAAATTTCAGTGACCAAAGTTCCTAAAAGCACGACTGGTTGAAAGGCCACAAAGAAGTAAGAAAGAATTTATGGAAAGAAAGAATAGAGAGAACGAAAATCGAGAAGAATAGAGCGAATTAGGGCAACAGCGCATAAGACCATCCGAGAAATTTAGACAGAGATAGATCAGACTTAAGAGTAAATATAATATACATAAGCATAGTAGACGAAAATTTGGATTTTGTTTCTGAATCGGAGAGCATCTATCAACGATTATCATTATCTTAAAAAACCCTGTAGCCAATAAGTAGAATTTACGATAAAAATATTAAAATATATTATTATTAAATTAAAATAAATAAATTATATTTGGATCAAACTAATTTTTATTACGTAACATTGATAAAAGTTAAAATAATAATTATATATTATAATACTGAAATATAATTTATAGTAATTATTATATAATATATTAATATATATATATATAATAAATATTAATAAATATTATAAATTATATATAATATATTTAATAATACATAATATGTCATGATAAGTTGTCTCACCGCGCCATTATGTAAATACATATTAGATACCGGGTACAGTCCCTACTTAAAATAAAAAAACTATAATATTAATTTAAATACTGAGTTAGTAGCTGGAAAAAAACCCAAGGATGGGTTTTATTTATTCTAGCTTGAATCCTTTCTATCACTATTTTTTGAGCACTATTTTGAGAAAGTTAATTTATGAGTTCAAAAAAAAATTCACAAAATTTCTACAAATTTACGAGAGGAGTCAAATCTGATTGCTGAGACACGGATCGCAGCACGGAGGAGAGTGCGCGTAACTTCATCTCCACCCGTCGACTAACCGCTGCAGGCGATTCCGTGCCGAGAGGCGATCACGACCCAACTTTTTTTGCGGTGCTAACCCATCTATTCGTGTTGACCGCGTTGTTAACCCTCTACCCAAAGGTACAGAAGTAAAATTTTCCATTTTTATCTAGAGTATTTATATATAGAGAGAGTAAATATATATAATATATATATATATATATCTATATAATATAATTACTATATATATTATACTATATAAATATATATTAGACATATATAATATATATTAAGAATAGATATAAATATCTATAGATAATATATATATATATCTCTATTCTTATCTACTATATATATTTTATATTATAATATATTTATTAACGGCCCAATGGGAGCTCGAGCCGAGGGAGAATACATTCAAGGGGCACGAATTCGCATACCCCGTAGGGGAGGGGCGGAGAACTTAACCTGAGACCACAAAAACACACGCAAATTACATAATAGTAGCGCGGGGTTATCCGGAAGACTAGCCTCCCGGAGAGGTGGGAAGATAGTTAACCTTAAAACTGTCGATTCGCTTCATGGATAGTGACGAGAAGTACCCACCGACTATTATATATCAGCTTCATGAAATCGGAGGCTGTGTCTTCTTATCAACCCCTTTGAAATAACATTAATAGTTTAATTTAATCAAAAAATAAATATAATTGTTTTTAACATAAATGACGTATCCCCAAACAGCATTAGATCCACTTCTCCCTCACGATTATCAGGAGTCGATGGATAACTCTTCACTGAACCTTCCGGGGAATCAGACAGGGTAGGACTATTTCCCCACCCCTTAATATACTCACGGGGAGGGTCCTCCGAAATCCCCGTTCTCCTTATTAGACGTTTTACATGGGTGTCGCGGGGTCCTCCGCCCCCTCTCCTCCTATACGGGATGTATCTGTAAATCACGTTCCCCCTTCTCTGTTCCCACGTTATACGGCTCGAGCGCCCTATTGGGCCTCGTTTGAATTATCTATCATATATTTAATATATATATATATATTCAATAATACTCTATATTATTAATATATATAATTTATATATATATAATCTATATAATATTAAATATAAATAAATAATAAAATAATAATATAAAATATATAATTTATGTTAAATATTGATAATTAAAAATTAAAATTCGATAAAATTAGTCTTATTGACCATCACAGTTATTACGCAAGCACATAATATATAATAATCTTTTCATAACTATGCTACGTAACGCCGATACAATTAACCTGACGTAGTAATTAAGACGTCACGCGGAAGCATAAATAGCATAAATATTATCTAAACTTGACAGGGTCGTATGTACATTATAATTAATTAATAATAGTAATGAGAAAAAATAGTGTCTATAATATATAATATATATATAATAAATAATAATATAATCTAATATATATAAATAAATATTATATAGTCTTATCTAATATTATAAAAAATAATCTTTATACTCCATTATTCATTATATATTTAAATATATTATCTTATATCTATATAATTATTACTATCATAATAATATTATATCATATAATATAATATATATATATATAATTCTATTATATATACATTATTAATCTACGTGTGAAGGTAGAATTTATTTCTCAATTTACTTATATGGACATACGTACGTTGTCGTAAAATTTTACGTTTACGTAGATCGATTTATACTGGATAGGCCTAAACCTCTCTCTCGTTCCTACATATATTATAAATATTATAATATATAGTTTTAATATATATAATTACATATATTAATATAAAATTATATATTATCTTAATAATTATATATAATATCTTTAATTATAATATAATTTATACATATTATTTTATACATTATATATATATAAATATATAAATCAATATATTAATATATATAGTTATATACATATTAATAATATTAGCTAATCGGCGGGTGGACCAGGCCTTCGCCTTTACTTATTAGATGGAAAGAGGGTTGATTCAGTGCCACATCTAAATAACAAATAAACAAAATAATATAAATAAAAAAAAAATTTCGCTCATTTTATTAGCCACGCAGGTACGTACAAGAAATCAAGATTTTATTATAGATCATCATTTAATTCTAGAAAGTTTTTAATTTATTTAAAAAATGTTAGAAATTAGGGTATAAAATTTCCTTATCAATAGAACTTCATTTTGAAAAAATGTGAGTTTTTTTTAACTTCGTTATACAACATAAAAAATTGGATCGAGGAGATCGATTTTATACTTACTTGTTTGCGAGATTCAGAGATAACACTCTCCATATAGTATAGTTATGACTTTAAACTGGAGCAAAAGTAACATAAATTTATATTTGATTCCAAGCATGTAATAGTGGCATAAATAAAAACGAAGGGCCTATACCTTTGTTCGCAGATTCACTCCTAAGGCCGTTAAAGATTTAATTGATGGAGGGGTGGCTACGACCACCATCGTTTTCATAGTATTTTTATGTACTTTCATTAATTGACTTTATTTATTACATTATAATATTAATTAAATGTCAACTCATGTAAATATATATTTAAGTGAAAATTATTCTTAATTTTTAATAATTATGAAATTTTATATAAAATAAAACGAGTTCAAAAAAGTGTCAAAATTTTTGGTCGCTGAGAGGGTGAATCGGACCACCTTACATTCCTTTTAATACTTCGGTAGTTGGTGTGTGATCATTTATCGAATGGTAATACTGACCATTGTGGTAATTACTTATCTATCGATATTTATTATGCCAATTAGCTGACATTACTGGATAATTAATTCATACTTAAGTTAACAACTTAAATTCCCCTGCGGAGGAGACATTATTACCAACAATTGATTAATTATACGTTAACCAAGACGAATTTATAATACGATGAAGATTTTTCTCGCTCACTCTCTTCCTACTTAGCAAGGTCTCCGGACTTCTGATCTCAACTGCACTCTCATCTCCTCACACTTTAGGGATTAAAACTCTTTATCTATTAGCACACTTGGACATTATTCGTCTATTCTCTGGTGTGGCTCTACACTGCAATGACTATCCGTGAACGCGGGGCCGTAGTGTGGGGTAAACACCAAAAACAAGACAAAGTGTTCGCAAAGAGAGTGAATTAGGGGAGGCGTCGAGCCAGGGGGCTCTAAAAGTGACTGCACTCGCGCCTAAAGTGGTGCGCCGTCACCACAGCGCTATATGAGCCAGAGCGCACGAAATAAATCTCACCGACCCAACACACATCTGCTTATATTACAATATACAAAAGTTTAAGTGTTTCATAATTATAATTTTTTATATTAAAGTAAAATTTTAATAAATAACATATATATATATCTCCAACATAAGTAAAAACCATAAACTTTTTACTCACCAATAACATCAGTGAATATCTTAAAATGTGAAATAAACTCTAATTTGAACAAATTTCTATTATTTTTTATATTATTTTAATTCTCACTGTTGGATTATACACTTCAATCTACCATGCATAAATACAAGATAATAGCCCAAACTTACCTACCCAAAATCACTACATAAAAGCAATCCACCATTTCCACATTATTTGTTTTAAATAATAGAAAAGAATTCTATCTATAGGGTTCCAAGTGAATTCGTATGAGTAATAGTATCATATAACATTCATTGACTTCAAAAATCAGAAATAAAGAAAAAAATGTTATTATTTAATGATATAAATTAAAAATATTAATTAAATATTCTACAAAAATAATCAAAAACAATAAATAATAAAAATTAAAACACTATCGAATAGTGTTTATCATATAAACACCTATAAAAAAACAGACAGAAATCTTTGAGTCAAAATATATTTTTTATTATCACGTTCAGATAATATAATTTCATATTTTTTTTTAAATAAATAAATAGCTGACTAGATACACCTATCTATGCTAATCTAATAAGTAATTTACCGCTCTGAATATCTTCTACAAAAAGAATTAATTAACTTTATGTATACATATATTAATATTAGTAAATTATATAAAATGATATATAGATATTAATGTTCTATAAATGGGCATTGAAATTCACCCCTTCAGTCTAAAGTATTTACCCTTATGGTTTTTTTATTAATTATTAAGGTTTTATGATATTTTCTAATTATTTAATAAGTATAATAATTTTGTATTTTTATATCATTTATGATTTTTTTTTATTTCATAAAGAAAATCCTACATGAGAGCTATTTTTATTAATCACACACTTTGCAGAAAGGCTGTAAACTTTTTTTTCTAAAGAGATTGCTGATTTTTTGTTTATCATTCATTATTCATTCATTCTCATCTGTAAGCACACATTTACTTAAACAAGGTACCCGTAGAGGGCGAAGTCTAAAGACTCCCGAGTATAAAGATAATAAGGTTTATAGGAAATTATCGGATGTATTACAGATTATAATTGAGCTGTTGAGAGACTAGGAAGGATATGATTTGCATTTTGTTAAATTTATGAGATATGACCCGAACAACAGATGATAAAAGTTGGTGAAGTTAAATCATAGCCGTTGCCATTAATAGAAGTGAGAGATATAGAGTTATGTGTATCAAAACTCTTTACACATCTGAGAAATACAAGGAGGATGTCGGAAGTAATCGCGGAGACACCACAGAATACAATTGTCATCAACACATAGAACACAGAATTATTATAGGACCTCGCAACAGCGCGAAATCATCATACTCTACACACAATATGATATAAGCTTACTATAATGGCAGGTGTTAAGTGATCTGTATGGTATTTGGTGGTAAGCTTTTCTTATTAAATAGAATTTCAAATGATAGCCTATTGATATGATGATCTAGTAGAGAATAGCATGTGTAAAAATAAATGAAGAGTCACGATAAGTGATTGGTCTTACGATTAATGCTACATCAGTGAGGCAGGGGATGTGTAGTTATTGTCTCTTTTGGTTATTCAATTTTGTCTATGGATGGGGTTATGGAAAGAATTAGAGGTAGGGGTGGCAGGAGATGGTGTTAGATAATTTGTATAGTAGACAATACTCGTCAAGAGTGTGAGGTGCTCTTACTATTTATATAACGGATTGAGGAAAAAAGTAACTAATCTGGTCCAAATAACAAACCCTAGATCTTACCTAACCAGTCATACTGCAAAAACTTTCATTTCGTTTTCTCAACGTTTATTTGCTTTATTGTGTAATTCATGTCACTTAATTCGTCCGTATATCGCGACTTGTCACTCTCCCCCTTTTTTTGAATTTTTCCTTATTGTATCTGGTTCCATAGTATGTGTTAATCATAGAAATATATATTAAATCACTAAATTTACAATATTTGGAAGTAGATAATCAAGTACTTAAGAGAGTGACGAAAATTCAGGAACTGGACTGGATTTCCCTTTCAACAAACGCCCTGTGTATGACCCTTAAGCCTATCTGCCACCTTGAGAATCCCTTGAATTCCAGGATATACCCTAATGAATACCACCGAATTCAACATATTAATATTTCAAAAACATCTCTTTTATCTTTTCCCCCTCTTTCAAAAACTACAACTCTCAATCATACCATAAATTACCTTAATTACGTTTACTAAATAATATACAACTAAAATCATGCAATCAGTTATATTTCAAAAATATTATATCAAAAAGGTTTCTAGATTCAATTGACCTGAGGGGAAAGAAAACAAAAAATACATGAATGAAAAACTAAAATGATAATTAGTAAAAGTATTAAATAAAGTCAATGTGGAGGGCAATCGACTAGAGATCCAAGCAGCCAACAAAAGAGCTCAGGATCTTCTGACACGTAACAGGAAGCTGAAGCAAAAGCACATGCAATCAGGAAAGCAAGCCAACATCCCAGCCACAGAAGACCCAACCTAAGGAGAAAAGAAAACAAAAGAAAAAAACAATCAATATATATATTCATTCATTCTTCTACACATACTAACTTTACTACGCAAATAAGGGCTTCACTACGCAAATAAGGGGTATGCAAAGTGCATCTAAAATAATGAATGCATGTCTGCATTCATGCATTCTTGCATGTTCTGTGTATAAATTATCTCGAGTGGGGAGGATGCGTCTCTCTCTCCTCTCTCTCCACTCTCTCTCACTCTTCTCTACTCTCTCAATCTCTATCTCTCTTCTCTTTAAATCACTCTCCAATTCTACTCATTCTTTTCGTCATTCTATATTTAATCATCTTCATCGTCTATCTCTCATCTCTCTCTACTCATCTGTCTTGTCAAAAAACCTTTCTCATAAATTCCTGAAAATCCTTTTCAAAAATAAAAATTTTAGCGGATCAGGACCAAAAATATAGATAATAGGATTAAAAATTCGAGGGAACCTTAATTTAAGGATTCTAAGGGAAAAGATTCTTCGCTAACATTCACTACATATTAAAAATTTTCTTTATTTGAACTACCATATTCAAATTTGATATATATGCACACATAATATAACTATATCAATCAGATATATATAATATATATAATTTCAACTATAATTCAACTATACTTTATATATTTATACTTAAACTATATACTATATATAATATAGCTGGTATTTGTAAACACGTCACGAAATGTATTCAAATATTGGGGGAAGAGGGTTTATACTCTATTTCAGAGTTGTCATCAAGAAAAACAGCTTAAGCCTTAAAGTACTCAGTCCTCCTCATAGCAAGTTCCTAAGTACTAGTTATTATTGGAAGCTATTATACGTAATGTCCCATTACCTCGCCTCTGGAGAGTATCACGGGCTCTCGTTGTAGATGGTTCACTTGCTTCGAGCTCGTGATAGTCTGAAAGGCAGTATTTTATCGACTTAGAGCGCTTATTATGGTGTGTGTGTTGGGAATGAAAATTATCTTTACTAATACGCGTACTTCAAAAAAAAAAAGATTTAAATCAGTCGTGATCACGTTGGTTTAAATTCCATCAAAGCTAGTAAGTACTATATGGGACTCAATCATAACATATCAAATAGAATCTTACATATAAGATTCCTCCGCGATTTCGAATCTGTCTTAAGTGACATTTTCGTCCGTCGCAATCAATCAGTCGAATTTGTCTTAACTGACATTTACTTCACAATCATGTCATTAGTCGACACTGGTCGTATTTATGGTCTTTAGTCGTCTTGATCATTTTATTTCAACATACCTATCGTCTTCTTTTGTCATGTATCAATCATTATTCGACATTGATCGGCTATGTCGTGTTTAGTCGTAATGGTTCGTCTAGAACATTTGTTAATTCAACATATATAAGTCGTTTTTTGTCAAACACCCGTTATTGGATATTAAACTAAATCAGTCATAAGTTTATTTTCTGGATGAGATTAGCAATATCAGTGAATATCTTCATCTCGTAATAATTGGATTTAGTACATCATACATCATCTACAAGTCGATGATGTATGATGTATGATATACATCAATCTTCTCTCAAAGTTGACACCCTCTCGAAAGTCCAATTTAACCTACATGTTACCTTCTCGGGGAGCACTCGAAGAATTCGGTCTACTTCTACCTTCTGAAGCTCCCTTTGAGAGACCATTCTTCAATAAAATTCCTCACCAAACAATCAAGTAATTATCATTCTGCCAAATTCCTCTGCGATCTATATTCCCTTCTTTCTTCTGCGCATAATACAGTAACATCTGCTCAACACAATCTCGTATACTATTTCTCGAAACTCACTTATCGCCCTCTCGCAAATATCGTGGACACCTTAGTGATATCTTTATCATCATCCATCATCATCATCATCATCATCAGCAATCATATATAATAATCATCACATCATCATCATCATCATCATCATCATATCATCATCATCATCTACCATCTCCCAGATATCATTGTTATAATTATTCATTCATCCTCATCATCATCATTAATGAAGTGTAATACTTGAAGAACAAGCCGGAACACTCCAAAGATGGTAAACTTATACCATGTACTACTCAATTTCTATTATTGTTACAATTCAAACCAAATCTTGTAAAATATTATTAAAACTACAAACTCAGCAATGTCTTGCGAATTTATTCCTCAAAGTATAATAATCCTATCTATCTATAAATATTAACTACTATATATCTATATACTATTTAATATATATCTTCTATATATATATATACTATAATTACTCTATCTCATCATTCAGTCCTATATATATCTATCCAAACTTGGATGAAACACTCGGATGCACGCAATTCTATATTAATTAATCTATATATCAATATATATCTATCATATTTCTATAATCTCATATAATATACTCATATTCTCTTCACACTTACATATCTCTATATATAATATATCATATTATCTATATATACTATATCATCTATCTATTCTATTACAATTACTTTAATATCGCTAATGTATGAGGGACGTCCATTTATATCATTCATAATATCAGCGTCAATCTATCATTATACAAATATACTATTCTATACATCCAATATATATGAAAAACTTTGTCAAAGAACTGAATGTAAAGGGTACAGCTTTCGTAAGTAAACATTTCCTCTGATCTCTATCATAATCATATACTACATTACCTTCCATAATCTTCATCTCTATTCTATACTTTTATTCTCACAGGATATTCATTTCTCAATGAGCTAAATTCATTTTTAGCTTTAATTATATACCGTATTAAAGAAAAAGATAAAATAACAAAACTTAAATATTTTTCTACCACTAAATCTCATCTTTCTTTGGACTTCTATCTTCCATTTTTGTATCTGTCATCTTAGAATGAATAATTCTCAAACATCTATTGATAACGAAAGTATCTTTTGAGCGAATTCTTTTATTTATTATTATTACTAAAAATTAAAAAGAGTAAATTCTTGATCAAAATTTTTACTCATTTTGTGTCATTCAGTCCAAGTATAATTCTTCTATATATAGTATTTACTATCTATATATATATAAGTCAAATCTCGTTATAACCGGTATCTACTGTATAATTATAATGTGAGATAATCACACATAATATTAATGATATATCTTTATTTACTATATAATAAATATTCAATATATATATATTTATATATTATATTTATATCTATAATATATATTACAAAGTAAAATATATATAATAATATATAATATCATAAAATAATAGTAAATATATAATATCTATATATATATATAATATCTATATATAATATAAAATATATATACTATTATATATGATATAATATTATAACTAATATTATATTAATATATATCTAAATAATAATCTATACATATATAATATAAATATTATATATTAATTATATATAATAAATAAACAATGATATATATATATAGCGAGTTCGGTGATTGACTATTCCGATTTGAGAAATATACGCGAGAGACCGATCTTTTTTAACCTAATCGATGCTCCAATAGGATCTTTTACCGATCCAACAGCTGCATATATATATAAATCAGTCCGGAATATAATATATATATTAATATTATATTATTATAAATATATAATAATATATACTCTAAAATAAATAATATATATTTATATATAATAATGTATTTAATATATAATATACTAAAATATATAGATAATATATTATATATATATATAAATAATATTGATATAATATATATAATATATATATATAAAGGTTGCCTCGGTTTAGAACTTGGGTTTTCTGGTTCGGTTATAAATATAAAGTACACACAGAGCTAAATGGTTATTGGAACAAATGTTATCAAACTGAACAAGCAAGGATCCGAACAGAACACATACAATATATATTATATTATATATATATATATAATATATATATTAATATAGTATATATAATAATAAATATATATAATATCTACTATTATAATACATTAAAACACATATATATATAATTTCTATAACTATATATATTATCATTTATATAAATAATATACATATATATAATATATTAACTATATATATAATATCTATCTATATTTATCAAAATAATATATAATATAATAATATAATATAATACTATAATATATATTAAATATATAATAAATACATATACTATAAATATAATATATAATATAAATATATATATTAAAATATATATATATATATAAATATATATCAAATATATAAAATAAATATATTATATATATAATTTGCATGTATAAAAATATATTGGGAAAAATAAGCAAATATTCTAAAATGACAAATTAAGAAGAAATTTAAAAGATTCGAAAAATTTAAAATAAAATGTGAAATTTTAAATCATAATAAATATCTTTTTATTAATTTTAATTAAGTGTTAGCCTTAAATATTAGGTCGTATAATATTTATATATTAATTATATAATTTTGTAACTTTAAGATTTAATAAATCAGTAATTAAATAAATTTTATAGTAAAAGGAAAGTTCATAAGAAAAAAAAAAAAGATTAACTTTTAAAAATATACAACACACACACATAACACACACACCTCGAATAGTATAATAATCAATAATAATATATATTATCTATTAAAACTATATATAATATTATAACATATATTATACTTCTAATATTACTAATATATTTTATACTAATATAATTATATAATACTATAAATATATATAATAAATATAATATATATAATAATATATATAATATTATGTATATATATAAAATTTAATACAATTATATATTATAATTATGTATTAATATACATAATATAATACCATATACTATATATATATATATTATATATAAAATATTCAATATATATACTATAATAACATACAAAATACTATTGAAAGAGTAGAGAGACAGAAAAGGAAGAAGTAATTAGAGAAGATAAGTCTGAAGAAGGATGAACTGAGCGGTGGGGAATGAATGGCGAATCTGAGAGGAGAACAGGACAGAATGCCCAAACAGAAGATGGGACTGGACACCAGAGGCCAGAAGACCAGGGAAGCCGAAGAAGAGATCGGGCGGGCCGGTGGATGGCTCTCTGGAAGAGTCACTACCAAAAGAGAGGCTAAACAGAGAAAGGACATAGTGAGCCAGAGATCTGGAAAAGACCTTGCGCGCTGACAGATAAAACCTCCTGGAAGAGGAAAAAGAAAAATGAAAAAAGAAATACATAATCTATAATAAATATAAATATAATATCTAAATAATATATCTATATAATCTATAATCTATACATAAAATATTAAATAATAAATATATTTATATATATATAATAATATTATAAATATAAAAATATTATAATATACTATCTATAAATAAATATATCTATAACTATATATTATATATACTAATAATAATATTGTAAAAATAATCTATATATATATATAATATAATATATACTAATATATAACTATATATAATATTATTAATAATCTACCGAAAGATAAGTAGGTTAATATATTTTTAGTTATCTCTCCCTTAGCTTTGATTACATTACTTCCAGTTCAAATATCGGGAATTAAGTATACCTATCATTCTACAAGCTAATACATTTATATTATGCAAGTGATGGGGGTGAAAGAGCCACAATAGCGTATGTTGTTTAGGTTGCCGGCCGCTAACAAGGCACAATTTTGCAGCCTTCGAGTTTGTATTAAGTAAAGTCTGCATATGTTAAAAAATGGTGTGACAACACTCACAAGATTTCTTTGTGCTTTTTAAGTTAAGAGTGTAGCCAATTACTCATCGGCTACTAGGCTGGCAAGCGAAAGCCCAATAAACCTAACTTTCAGATTAAATTCTTAGATTTTATGTTTTTTTTCATTTTTTACTGTACTTGCATATCATAAGCTGAAAAACTCTTTGACATTTTGATGCAAAAGTAGCTCGACATGAAATTTGGCTAACAAAATATAAATGATTTCATTAAATTTGTTGGAAAACATTGTAATAAAGACGAATTTTATGAAGAAATCGCTGGAGAAACAATGTTTGATATTTCACTATCAGCATAAGTTGATTTACAGGCTCTTCAGTAAAAGATTTAATAGGAAGACA
>JABUQX010032639.1:17500-26900 GCA_015478945.1 Trachelipus rathkii
AGAATGAAAAGATAGAAAACGGAAAAAGATGATTGGATAAATTATTGAAACTTTAATAAAAAATTGAAAGAGAAATTGTGAGAGGGTGAGAAAAGGAGAGAGAAATAGAGAAAATGAAAGAGAATGGCAAGAGAGAGAAAGAAAGAAAGCTAGAGAGAGTTTCTTACAAACATTTGAAAGAGAATGAGTGATAATTATATATATATATAATTATAATATATAATTATAATATTATAATAAAAATAATATATATATATATATATATATATATATATATATATATATATATATATATATATATATATACCACTCTGCATATATATATATATATATATCTTATATATATATATATATCATATATATAATATATATATATACCTTGGCTATTCCCTGCCACCCACCTGGTCCTGACATGTCTCCAAATCTAGTCACCACGTTACCTTGTTAAAGGCATCATTCCTGTCTCATTCAGCAGATCCGGAGGATTTATTCCAGTGTTTGGTAATGGGATCTAAAACGAGGGGACAGTGTGGTTCGTTGCTGTCTTTCCTGACTGGAACTCTCCCATAACCTTCTCCATCATTCTTCAATTTTTGCGGCAATTATGGCTATAATGATTGCCCCGCTGTACTCGAAGATTCTATTCGCAACCAGAACCAGCTCCTTACATATTAGTTGTTCGAGTTAAACCATCGCCGGGCGCTTAAAACCCCTATCCTAAAAACACAGTTGTATCCATGGTACAACAGTTTCTTTGGCTGCTCCACTCTCGTAAGAAACAAATCATACTATGATGGACCTCCACTCTCGTATGGGGAACTGGCAACGAAATCGCTGACAAGAGGGCGTGGCTCCTCTTCTTTTCGGGCTGTTCTCATGAGTACCTTCGGATGCCATTCCGACAGGGTCGTCATTATTATCCTGCTCTCCGACAAGCTTCCGGTCTTAATGGCATTAGTGCTGGGCGAGTGATCAGCGAGGGGCAAAACTTAGAAATATACAGCTGGGTGTTGGTGAGTGGTCTTCCTCTCACCGATGAAGCGCTTGCACCAGGAGATACTCTCACGCCACCGTATTGGCCACACCAATATCACTCACATCCACTACATATCACGTGACCCTCCACCCATTAGCAAATTTTGCCGTCACCAACCCGCAATTGTTACCATATCTTCATTAATTGTACCAACTGGACCCCATCGCCGTCTTCATTTTCCTGTCTTTAGACCATAACACCTTCTAAAAGTTATCCCATATCTTATTGAATTCGTCCCACTTTAACGTACTATTCTCTCTAAATATGATTTTGTTATGTAATATTAGGACTATTTATAATGTAAGGACATCTTTTTATTTAGCTTTTTATTTATTTTAGACATTTCGTCACCCAAAATTTCTTTGACATTTAATTAAAATATGTATGAGCCCTGTACATGAAACTCGTGTTATATTACTAATATTATAGTTATATAATTACTATAATATATATATCCTCTATATATGATATATATTATATATATATTATTAATTTATAGTTTATGATATTATATAGTATATACATATTATATATAACAATATTAATATAAGTTCATTATATATATATAATTACATGACATTTATATATGACATAAATATACAAATTTTATATATATATAAGCTACTATATTATATATATATATACTATGAATAATATATATATATATATAGTGAACAGATAGTTATAAACAACAATAAATTTAACAAAAAGTGTTTAAAAAGAGAAGGAAAAAATAATTATGGTATAACTTTTACAATTTATAATATTTATTTATACAGCAAAATAATTCTCCCATCTTCTACAGACATGAACTACAACAAGATTTTTATATGTATAATTTTTATTTTAAAACTACCTCTTCAACTGTGTATCTTTGCAATGAAAGCTGCCAACGATAACAGCCAAAACATAGCAAAACATGTTTATCATTTAAACATGTTGCTTATGCCATTTAATGTAAAGAATAAAAATATCAGCAAGATAAGTCGGTTTTAACTCTAAAAACTAATTAAAACCAGAAGTTCGTCTCAGTTAAAGAGAGGAAAAGAAAAAAATCGAAAGAAAAGAATACTGAGACGAACAACTTCAACTACCTGGCAAGTCGATGAACAGTACAAAAGATAAATAAAAACTCCTCCACTTCACAACACACCACACACACAACACACACACACAATATAGGTATATTATATATATATATTACGTATATATAATATATATAATATATATATATATATATATATATATATAATATAATATAATATATATATACAATATATAATTTCTACTATATATAATATATATAATAATAATTAATAATATATATTTTATATTATATATTATTATATAGGTATATCTAATATATAATAATAATATATTAGTATAAATAATTACCACTTATGCCAGATGGTTGCAGACAACATCACCAAGCGAACGTAATGTCGTCGCACTCTTCACATCACACATACGTCGTATATGTGACATTGCTGTTACATCTTATGTGATCTACGTTTTTCGTTCCAAATGCAACGTATTTGCAACCTAACATTGTTACTTTTAAATTGTATTCCGCGACCACTGCCCGGCGTATGATATCCTTTAAAAATACTAGGCACCTGTCTTTTTCTCACAAGTTCTTTATTACTCTTCATAGATCTTTTCATCTTATTGGTTTTGTGTTTATATAAAGTCGATTTTGACACCTGAATTTCTACAGAAGATTGGATTATGTAATTTAACTATATTTTTTTTCAAATGTCATACATCTTGAGGGACACCCATAAATTTAAATATTATGGTCTCCTAGTCACGGTCCTATGCTCCCGTGAAAGCGAGTTTGAGAGTGACTCTGTCAGTGTTATTTCAATTATTTTGTAAAATAGTTTATTATGTGTTTCATGGAAATATCTGTTGAGAGCAACGATTTTCATTGGTAATAGTTGAGTTTAACAGGTTCTTAAAAAATCGATCTTTAGGAAAATCAATCCATTTGTTGTTATACCTATGAAACCGTTTTCAATTACAAAGAACCACAGTTTCCCATATAGTATTGTTATGTATAGATATATATATGATATATATATATATATATATTATATATAAATATATAATATATATTATAATATATATATATATATAAGATAAATATCTTTGCCACCACAATCTATCTAAAGAAGTGGTTTGCGTGTTGCTTGTCATAACCAACAAAGTAACATAAATTAGTTATTCGGCAGCAATACAACACGAAGCCTATGACGCATTAAGCCATGTTTTTAACCGCTGCTAATGATATCTAACGTTTTCTAGAGAAAAGGAAACTAACAATTTTATTTAATAAAAATTAAAAAGACAAATTGATTTGTCGTAAAGGACCTTCACAGCAAATCCTAATTATTTATTTAATTATTATCAATACGATAACTTTATAATATATTATACTAAACTATTATATATATATATTATATATTATATATCTATTTATCATATAAATTATAATATCTTATATCTATATATCTATCTAGATATAATATATATATTAATATATTATTTATATATTATACTTCTAATATATATATAATATATTATATATATATATATATATATATATTATAATTATATATATATACAATATATAAGTATATATATATAATATACTATTATGATATATATATATATATATATAATATATATATAATTATTAATATATATATATATATATAATATATATATATATATTATAAATATAATAATATATAATATATATACACAAAGTTACGTCAATAGATTTCGTAAAACTACGTCGATGCAACGTTACCGTGCTACGTTGCAGGGATGTCGAAGAGTACATAAATACTACGTTACCATAGGACGTCGCACTGTTACGTCGCTGAGAGCTGACATTTCCACCATCCAGGGACGTATTATTATGTTACTAATACGATGCCGCACATCGCAAAGGGACGTAAAAGCGATGTTCAAATTATAATATAAAGTCCTGTCTGTACTAATGATATATATATATCATATAATTATATATATATATATATAATATATATATATATATAATTATATTTTATATATATATATATAGTATCTATAAATATTATAAATAATATATTGATCATCTGAATGTACTGACAGTCATCATTCTGAGATGTACATTATTATGAGATGTGTATTCACGGGTCTGTATTGCCATTTACAGTCAAAAGGCGCTTTTGTAAAGGTTGACAATCAGTACCCTAGGTTTTGCTCCTATAAATGTTTACACATGTATTAAATAATGCTAGCCATTTGTTAAGGGCATTTGAAACTAGATTAACCTAAAGCATTCAAGATTGACCATGAGAGCGTTTGATTTGAATATGACTGGTTGCGGTGCCCTCATCTTGGGCACCCGCAGATAGTCGGAGGATTATCTTAAGGGCTCGGTGAAAGAGAGTGACAGTTGAAATGTAATACCAGAAGGTGTATTCCTATTGTATTGTGATATATTGCATTTTATTTAAAATATACCGCTTATTGCCCGATTGGTAAGAACAATTGTACATATTCCATTTAAGATTTCATGCAAAATAAAAATAGAAAATCCCACTTTATCAACACCCAAGCAATTATGAGAGTAGCAATTAGCTACCTCTGCCATAATATATATATATATATATATATATAATATATTATTATATATAATAATATATATATATTAATGACTATATTATATATTATATAGTATATAGTATATATTATCATGAAATAGAAAAAGTGAGAGGGGGGGTAAAGATGTGAAAGAGAAGAAAGAGATATGAGAAGACGAGAGAGGAAGAAATTTCGTTTGAAGATGGATAGAAATCTTAAGAAAGATAGAGAGAAGGTGAAATACAGAGAAGGGAGCTAGAGTATTAGAGCAAAGTTCGAGAGATATGGAAAGATAAAGAAACTATTATAAAATGAGAGAGAGGGAGAGAGAAGAGTAATAGAAGAGTAGCAAATAATTATTTTAAAATTGAGAAATTATTATTTATTCATATATATATATATATATATATATATATTATATATATATATATATATATATAATCATATATAATATGATATATATATAAATATATATATATATATACTGATATATATAATTAATAATATTATATATTATAAATAATATATATTAATATTATATATATATATAATATAATAAATATATATATATAATAATATAAATAATATAATATATATGTTATATATAATAATATTATATAGTTATATAAATTATAAATAATATATATTTATTATATATATATTATTTAAATAATAATATTATTATATATATATATATATATATATATTAATATATATATATACGGTCATATGTATATAATGTATATATATATTAAATGTTATATATTATAATATATAATATTTAATATTAATTATAATAATTATTATTATAAATATATATATATATAATTTATAAATGTATATATTAATAATATATATATATATATAATATATATATATATATATTAATTATATATATAATATATTTAAATTTATTATTTTATATAATTAGCAATAATAATAATTTAGGTAATATGATATATATTGTAATATATATATGATATAATATATATATATTAATATATATATTTATTATTATATATATATATATATTAATATAATATAATAATTATATAATATAATATATATTAATATTTTATGTATAGTATATTATATATATATTATATATAATAAATATAATAAACTATGTTAAAAATTGATATAAATTATATAGAAATTTATATTATTATTAATAATATTATATAATAATATATAATTAATTAATATATATATATATACGGTATAATTATATTAATTTAGTATTAATATATATATTATATATATATATATAATATATTATATATATATTATATAATATAATATATATATATATAATTAATTAATATATTAATACAATATATATAATAATTAATATATATAAGATTTAGAGATATATACCTTAATTACATATAAGAATATATATTAATAATATATATATTGAGGATTTTCATTATTTATTTATTATATATATATATTTATATATAATATTATTAATATTGTGTTAATATTATAATTAATATATAATATATATATATATATATATTATATATATTAGTATTAATTTATTATAAATATAATATAATATATATATATTAATATATATAATATTAAAATATGATATATAATATTTAATATATATTATATATTTATAATATAGTAAATTATAGAAATATAAAGATAGTTAATTGCGTGTACTTTTGTTACAGTGTAAAAAAGGGTAACAGATAAGATGGAAGGTAGAAAGAGAAAATAAGAAAGGTGTGAATAAGAGAATAAATGAGTGAGATGAATAGAGATAAGAGAGAGAGGTAAGAGAGAGATAATAAATAATGAGTGAAATAATATAGAAGAGGGAAACTCTCGGTTATTGTAATATACGATGGTTGAAGTAGTAAGAGGGGAGAGAGACACAACAGCCTGCTGGCTAAAAAGAAATTAGAAAGATGAGACGATTAAGGAGCAGACAAACTCTTAACCTTTATGTATTTGACAACGACTGGACTGATGAAAGCGAGGAATATGTAAGTAGATCCTTTGTGTTTTTTCTTTTATTAGACAGAGTAACATCAGTCTTTATATCCCTAAAGATTTAGTCGCGAAACGTCAGGTTTTGGTACTTTATCAGAGTTTTAGGCAATTGTTTTATACCGCCAAGTAATGAGAGTGTGTAAGTGGTAACCCAAATGGGTGGGATTCGAATATGCTTTATGGGAGAGGAAGGGATATACATTGTCAATTATATATAGTAGCATTAATATCCATTTTAATCCTCATACAGTGACCAATACACATTCTCATAGAGACCGTAAACATATACACATAACACGTCCACTTCATGATATTTGCTTAGGTATACTATGCTAATACTATATATTGAGTATTATATACCTAAATATTATACTCCAAAGAAAATCAATATAATATATAGTAATTTTCACGCCTTTATTATATATATATATATTTATAAAATATATACTTATTTATATAACGTACTTACCTACTATATATAATACCCCGAAGAAAAATTATATAATAGATATATATATAATATATCATGTCTATATAAAATAGTAATATATATAATAATACTTATCATCCATCCATAATGTATAATACTGAGTAATATATTATATAAGACGTCCTATACTCAATATTGTTATATATACATTAATTTAATAATATATTATAATAGCTGATTACATAGTGAGTTAATATTACTAAAATAATGATATTAAAAGAATATAGAATTAATATAGTATATAGAATAATAGATAGATGATAGTGATATTCTGTCGAACAATGAAGTAATATATAGTATACTATACGTTCCACCTTATATAATTAAAATAACTGCAATTCTCTAGTAAATTATAGTGTATATATATATTATAGATTTACCAACAGTATAATTAAATATATAGTATAGCGTTATAGTAATAATAGGCGCTATATATATTATATCAACCGATATATATAAGTATCATAATTATATATTATACTAATAGCTATTATGATATTTTAATATTATTACTACTAAACGTATTATTCTTATTTATATAGAAATAACAAAATATCTATAATTATTATATATATAATATAATTATCATATATTATAATATATCAAAAGATATATGAAACACTCTGCCAAAAGTTCACCAACCATTCTACTAAGTTAGTAATAATATATCAACATATATATACTTATAATATATGTTATCATAATATAATGTTACTAGTATATATATAATATATATACTATATATATTATAATAGGATATACAATTTAATATATATATATATAAGATATATATATAATTAATATAATTTATCATAAGTATAGTGTACCCATAAACTACATAAGATTATCAATATATATATTATATACGATATATATATATATACTGATATACTATATATATATATACTTTATGTAAATGTTATACAATAATAGTGATATATAACTTATATATATATATTATAAGTACTTTATATACCGTATATGTCATCATCTACATGAATCTTCGTAAAATTAATAAGTCTATTCTATCTCTAATTACTTAATTAAATAAGTTAAGACTTTTATCATTATTTAATACCTATACTAAATAAGTTATATTTTAATAATCATAAAACCATTATTAATATATATTATATATATTATTATATAATACTTACCTTTATAATATTATAACCTTAAATAGGATATAGTAAGTATATAAATCTGACCACTATAAATACATCATCATTATATATATATTATATATATATTAATATTAATAATATATATCATAATTTAATATATCTAATCTTATATATAAATATGTAAATATATATAATATACTATATATACTTATATCATTTATAGATACATCATTAATTCTATACTTCATATATTATAGACTAATTATCCATAATATAGTTATCTAAAAATACAGTGATCTTATTCTATTTACACAATAGGAGTAGTGAAATCCTACCACACAAGATAACAAAAGAGGTTTTTGGAACATATGTTTAAGCTCTTTGCGCGAAAACTTCTATGCTCGACCTATAATCTACACAATGTACGTGTATTAATAAATCCACTGGATAATCTTTGTAAATGTAAAATTAGTTAAATCTATATAATCGTAAGAGTCAGATCCTACTTCTTTAAACGTAAGGGAAAATTGTTATTATCTTTAAAATTTAAACATCAATTTAGAACAACAAGAATATTACCAATGCACTTGAAGGTCAATTAGCTAAGAAAAGGGTCTTTCATCTTTCCCTTCTATTTCCAAAAGAACAGAGGACTCAGATTCTCTCAGGCAGTAAGTTATCTTTCACTTTGTATCTTTAGTTTTTCTTCTCCGATAAAATCTTTTCACTCTACAACGTGTATTCCATTCCTTTAGATATAATAAGATTTCTCGAAATAGAAAATGTGACTTGATTCAAACAATATGAAGCATCCGCTGTATCTTTAGTAAAGAAAGTTACGGTTTTTGGTCCAATAAACAATTTTAAAAATAAAGGGAGACCTCATGGGATCACAACCAGATCTATGGCCCACAGTTACCCTCATGGTCATAACCCCTCCCGTCTATAACACCCCAACTATATTATTACATTAAAATAGACCCAGATTCGTCGAGTGTTGAAAAGTTAATTAAATGATCTTAGCCTAGGTTGCCCTTCCAGAACAAAATGTAAATATAACCATTTATCGTAATCTCTCGTATAATAATGTTGACTTAGTGGGATTAG
>JABUQX010032640.1:0-5000 GCA_015478945.1 Trachelipus rathkii
CCCGCAATTTGGCCTTCGTCTAGATATACTATACTGATACCCAACCCATCCATATACCTATCCAATCCCTTTCTTAAATGTTGCAATCGAATTACATTCAACAACCTCTTGTGGCAAACCATTCCAAATTTAACAACCCTATTACTAAAAGAATTCTTTCTTATATCAAGATGGCTTGCTTTCTTCTTAATTTTCTCTTATTATGCCCCCTGGTCTTCCGTCCGTGCTCTACTATGAAATATTTATTGGTCATCTGTATTATCAATAGATGTTAATATTTTGTAACTTGTATCATGTCCCCTCTGAGAAATCGCCTTTCTACGGAAAACATTCCTAACCTCACTCAGCCTCTCCTCATAGCTCTTACCCTCAACCCAGAAATCATCTTGTTGTTCTACGCTGCACTCTCTCTAGCATATCTAAGTCTTTCTTTAAATAAGGGGCCCAAATTGTGCACAATTCTCTAATACTGGCCTAACATAGCTATTATAAAGTTTACTTATAAACTTCCTTGCTCTTGTAAACAACATGCGATTTAATTATGCCCAGCATCTTATTAGTCTTTAATTCTTGTTCCAAACCTGATTAGCTACTTTCAACCTTGGCTTATAACAAGCACTGTAAATCTTTTTCTTGGTCCCATCAGACTCAAGCCAATCCCATTCATATCATAGTTTAAAGCTTTTTATTTTGAGTAACCTAGGTGAAGAACTTACACTTTTTACTATTAAAAATTCATTTGCACTTAATCGCCACCCAAGAAGTTTAATCAGATCATTTTGAATCTTTATACATCCTCCACTATTTCTAACTGTGGTGCCACTTTGGGTATCATCTGCAAACTTAGAAACCTTGCATTTTAGTCCCTGGCTAAATCATTTATATAATGAAGGAACATATTGCCCAGCACTGGATCCTGTGGGACACTGCAGGTCCTTCACTATTTTCATGATGATTTTATTACCATTAAGTTGTACACACTGCTTTCTATTCCACAACCACTCTTTAATCCAACATGTACCACCCACCTATATGCACATTGCAAAAACTTTCTTCATCCGCCTTTGTGGGGAAACCTTCAAAGCTTTGCTAAGTTCTAAAATATATAATATCAACTGGCTCTCCTCTGGTCAATACAGTCAGTAATGTATTCCATAAATTTAAAAGGTTTGTCTGACATGACCTATCCCTTCTGAAACCGTGGGAGTCATACAATTACAATACCTTGTTATCTTTCTAAATATTCTCTATATGACCTTTCAGCAACTTTTCCAGAACCTTTACAACCCGAGATGTTTAAGCTAACTGGCCTATAATTCCCAAATCTTCCTTACTACAACCTTTCTTATAAATAGGAACAACATATGCTATTTTCCAGTCCTCTGGTACCTCACATTCCTCTGGTACCTCACCAAATTTTATAGATCGCTTAAAAATCAAATACAGTGCTTTGTAATGTTCTGTACTTACCCTCCTTCTTAGAATTCTTAACCATATATCAACACCATCAAGGCACTGCAGCTTTTACTTGGATCAATATGGTCTCTAGTAAACGTTTCAATATCTTTTACCATCACAATTCAAATTCTGTAAGTCACTACTTTTGTATGCATGTCACCATCCATATGATATTCTATTAGCTCACTCCAACTATTATCTAATCTTTTCCTCAGTAAACACTGAGGCAAAATATCATCTTCCGAAAATGTTGACACCCAACTCTCTTATCTGAACTTTACTAAATTTTCATTCAATTTTAATTGGACTAATTGTCCTAATTCTTACTTTTTAAATTTATAAAAACTAAAAACTTTTCTTCAGGTCCTTTTTACTATTCCTTGCTAAATAATTTCTGCCTCTCTCTTTTTGCCTTTCTTATTGACTGGGTTAAGTTCATTTCTGTTTTTCCTATAATTTTCTAAATCATCTCCCTATTACGTACCCCGTGGCGAATTTTTCAAACTATCTTCCACCTTATCGATCTTTTCATTAATTTTTCACTCTTATCTTCCCTATTCCCACCAAAACAGGGTTTTCCCTCTTTTTACGGGGCGGACCCTACAGTATTATCTTTATAAAAGCGCATAGAGCTCGACGCAATCCTATCCAGAAAATTTGCTTTAAAATGTTCCCACATGATAAACAGTTTTTGGGTCTTTAAACTCTTTATCCCAGTCAGTTGTTACTAAGCAGAATGGTTTCGAAATTTGAATAAAATCGGCATTTTCAAGAAACTCTTATGATCTTTTCTTTATTACTTGGCAATTTGGGCTCGAGATATCTACAATCTCACTCATTGTAAACCTATACTATTAGTAGGTCCTAAATTCTCACTCAACTCTAAGCCTCCCATCCAACGCATGCACTTTCATTGTTAGTCAATGGATTTAAAGTCTACAGATAGTTAGCAGCTCACTTGCTCCTTATGTGAGTGCTTACTACTAGCGACCACACACCTCCTGCACTACTAGATAACAGTTCAACTCACTCGTACACGTAGGGCGAATCTCTCGTACAATTACAGACTTATACTTATGGTTCATATTAGACAAGGAATCCGTCCAGGTGCACCAGTGCTGGAAATATTCTGACAATTATCCCACCTCATAAGTATTCCCGTTACTACTGCACTATACCTCTTTGTTCTTTTTATTGTTGGCAAATGCTGTTTTCCTCAATATTCTTTCATCATTTCCTCGCGTCTATACTCTTCTCTGATCTGGCCAGGAGGATTCTGTAAAATGCTGCTCCCTCATTACTATATGATTTAAATTACACACTCACAGGAATATCGGTCACTCCGCTCTACATCGCATTCACCTATGCATGATTAGTTTTAAAGTCAGATCATTTAATCACAGACTGAATATCTGCTTTTAACAATATAAGTCCACCCGCCTCTTCCGCTTCATATTCCTACTCAATTCGCTGGCGCTACATAACGAATATAAGTGAATATCTCATCACTATATTTCAATTATTCACTGATGAGAGGACCTGTCCCATTGTACTTACTATTCCTTCATTTACCCCCATGCTTGTGAGTCTCGTCTTAAATACTTGTCTAAGAATTTTCTCCATTTATAGTATACAACTCAAGACTAACCGGCAGCTCATCTCTTTTTTGTGAGATTTCTAAGGTGCATATTGGAGCATTTCTCCTTGAGGTGTAAACATAATATTATTCGAGAAATAGACACTCACAGGACGCGCCATTTAGTATCAATCCAGATGTTTGTGAACCTAGATAACATTACACTATGGGTTTTATTTATCGCTCCTCCACTTTATTACAAGTCTCGACATTAGAGGAGTTAGTTTGGATCCGAGAGCATTTAAGTTCCCTCATCACCTCCCAACTTATCTATTCTCTTTGCAGCCACCATCTCTCAAACTGTTGGTACTCTTGAAAAGCCAACATCCCATCTGGCCTTTATGACTCAAAGATGACCTCCATTGCTGCAAATTAGAATTTCTTATCCCAGATAATTCTCTTCCATAAATGACCCACAACAAATCCTATATTTCTCTGAAAAGACAATAATCTCTTCCTAACCCTTTTTCATTTACAGCCTAAAGCTCTACTCCCCATATCCTGACCTTGCCTTCTACGCTAGGTAAAATTCAGAAATCATTGCACAACCTTCTTCCCACTAGCTTTCCATCTTCTGAAATCACTAGAAGGATGGACCATATCATTAATAGTTCAAAGCATAATTTTCTCTTTCAATTAATAATGGTATATTGGTAGTAAAGTTTATATCATACATAAGTTGAAAATGTTTGATATTATATATATATCTAATCTTAGTATGAACATTTTCCTTATCTTATGGCATTTCTTATATTAATAGGTTTCAACCTTTTATTGCCACTCTTATATCGTATTTATCTTCTTTCATTTCGAAGATACTACACTAACACACAAATTGAAACAAAATATTTTTACTAACCTTTTTAAATAGTTACACCATTTTGTATTTTCTTTTCTTATACACACAGCAACCAAGAATCCAAATTCAACAAAATTTCATATAAATTTATAGGCACAGGTCTAAATGACAGACAGTTTTTCAAATCATCTGAAAATACACTAAAACCTTAAGCAATTCCCCTAATATTTATTGATTGACCTTAATAATTTATTGGTTTAGTTTTATCGCATTTTTTTATTTTGGTTTTAAGTGTTTAAAGATTTGTTTAATAAGGTGATTGTTGTTGTTTTTTTTAACTGTTTTTATTTATTTACTGTGATTGTTGTTTTTTTTTTGTTAATTTTTTTTAGTTAGGTTAAATTTATTTTCAGTTTATTTGGTCAGATTAGGTTTAGTAAGGCTAGGTTAGTTTTAATAGGTTAGGACTTAATTTTGATTTTATATTTAATTTTAATACATTTGCAGTATACTGTGCAAAAATTTTGAAAATCGGAGGTGAAGCCCTTTATCTAAATAATTACCAATTTTAACATTTAATATATAAAGGGTAAAAAGTTGCTAAATCTGGTTAAAGGCATTTTTTACACTTAAATTTAAGTTTATCTTTAATTTTAAATCACATTTGCAGAGTAATTCGTGGCAAAACATTTTGAAATGGAGGTTAGCGTCCCCTTTATCTACAACAATTACCATAATATATAATATTACTATATATATATATATATATATTATATTTACTATTATATACTATTAATATCTAATATATATATATATATATTATATATATATATATATATATATTATATTATATTATATATATATATATATATATATACTTTATATTATATTATTCATATATATATATTATTATTTATTATAGTATATATATTATAATATTGATATAAGGTCTTGAAAGCTTTATAGAGCCACTATTTTATAAAACGCTACTTGAACTTAAAAATCCCAAATTTAAGGGAAGTGAGATTTAACATTATTATAAATATAAAATTTTTCACTTCAGTGAAGCCATATAAGTGATATTCAAGTAGTCTTTTTTTTAGATTA
>JABUQX010032640.1:12500-25000 GCA_015478945.1 Trachelipus rathkii
GGGTGTACGGGGGTGGAGCCCCCCGTAAATATCCCCAAGTGGCTTTGAATTTTTTTTCATTTTTTATGGCATCTATAGAGGCTATCTGCGAAAAAAAATTTAAAATCCGACCTACCGATCTTGGAAAAAAAAAAAAAAAAGTGTGTTTTCCTAACTAGAATTCGATGCTGATTCCACCAATGTTTTTTTTTTTTTTTGTAGCTATAGGAGTTTTTAAGATATGGATTGGTGCTTTTGTGGAGGCTGACCTAATATAATATTATATATAATATAATATATATATATATATATATATATATATATATAATATATTATATATTATATATATATATATATATAATATATACTATATATATTATATTATAATATATATATATATATAGGCGAAAAAATTAATTTTCATTATGAATAAGTTTCGTTACCATTAAAATATAATCAATTTGGTTACAGAACTCTATAAATTTGGTTACGAAAACAACCAGCATTTATTTCCAGTTACTAATTTGTCTAACAAAAGTCGATTAGTTAGAGCAGCTAATATTATTTGGTTAAAATTCGGTGTTTATTATCAATAACAAAATATTTTCATTAACATAACCAATTTTTTGTCAATAAGCTCTTAACCAAAATAATTTGTTTATCATAAACAAACAATTCTTTCAGTGCTGCAGTCTAATTCGTTCTGTGTGAAGGGGACCCAACTCTATTATCCGATTTTGAAATCATTTTACAACCTCCAAAGTTTAAATATTTGACAACTTAATATTTAATATTTATTGTTTTAGGAAATTACCCTCATAATGTCAAACTAGTTGAAATGTCACTTTGTAAAAAGTAAATATTTTTATAAAGGAAATAGAATATGTTATCAAATTGATTTGATTTATTATTTATATCAAATGTTATTAAATTTGAAAATTATTATACGTATGCTTAAGATGTACTTTGATAATTTATTGACAGTTTTCAGAACTAAGGAGAGAGAGAGAGAGAGAGAGAGAGAGAGAGAGAGAGAGAGAGAGAGAGAAGAGGAGGAGAGAGAGAAAGAGAGAAGAGAGAGAGAGAGAGAGGAGAGGATTGTATTCATATTAACTAATTTTAATAAATTGAAGAGATAACACGGACCTGCCAATGAGAGATTGTTAATTAATAGAAGAGCTGAATGAAAATGGTATAACTGATGAGAATAAATCGACAAATAATGTTTATGGAGGAAATCATGGAAAAAAATTTAAAAATTTCAATATTTTTTCATTTAATGCAAGACTTTATTTGCTCTTCCTTCATATTCCTAATTTAATATACTAAGTTATTTGATTTGCATTAGAATTAAAATTTTCTTTTAATATCTAATATTAGATGTGATAATGCCAACATTCTCAAATCTTCGAGAGTTTGGTAACATGTTGCGATTTCTCTTCACCGTTTTGTCGAGTGTGACCTCCTTCGTGTGTTCAGTTATTCATATTTTCAACCACGCTCGTCTAGGAAAATTGTATCAAAAGTTTAAGGTAAGCTAAACCTTTCAATTTAATGAGATTTTGTATAATTTTATTATTAATTTCATTTGTAATTTATTAATGGGATGGTATTAGGAGTAGACGAATTAAAAAGCAGAAGAGATAGTAAAAACGCAGTGAATCAGGAAGAATATTTAAACATAACCTCATATCAGCTCTAGTTTGAAGATTAACCTATATAGTATATTATTATTATTATTATTATTATTATTATTATTATTATTATTATTATTATTATTATTATTATTATTATTATTATTATTATTATTATTATTATTATTATTATTATTATTATTATTAATTAATTATTATTATTATTATTATTATTATTATTATTATTATTAATTATTATTAAGATTATACTATATATTATATTATTATTATTATTATTATTATTATTATTATTATTATTATTATTATTATTATTATTATTATTATTATTTACCCCTGTTCATAAGGGAATTTTTTGACCAGCCTCTTCCACTTCCTTCTGTTGTCAGTCTCAATTTAACCCTGCTTCCAACAAGTATTCAATAAAGCTGTTTTTGAGCAGAGAGAGAGAGGAGAGGAGAAGAGAGAGAGAGAGAGAGAGAGAGAGAGAGAAAGAAGAGGAGAGAGAGAGAGGATGAGAGAGAGAGAGAAGAGAGAGAGAGAGAGAGAGAGAGAGAGAGAGAGGAGAGAGAGAGAGAGAGAGAGAGAGAGAGAGAGAGAGAAGAGAGAGAGAGAGAGAGAGAAGCGAGAAGAGAGAGAGAGAGAGAGAGAGAGAGAGAGAGAGAGAGAGAGAGAAGAGAAGAGAGAAGAGAGAGAGAGAGACGAGAGAGAGAGAAGAAAGAGAGAGAGAAAAGAGAGAGAGAGAAGAGGAGAGGAGTAGAGATGGAGAGAGAGAGAGAGAGAGAGATGGAGAGAGAGAGAAGAGAAAGAGAGGAGAGAGTTTGGGTACAGTGACATAAACCAAACTTTTAACAGACAGCCCTCTTAAAGTGTGTCTGGCCTTAACATTGTGTGCCGATCTGGATGTTCTCCAATGGATGGGCGCTATTATGTTTAATGTGGGTGTTGATTACAGTGTTAAACTGTTGTAATCGGAAGTTGTATATGTGCGGGGATCTGGATTGGGGCGCATGTTGTTTGCTAGAGAGAGAGAGAGAGAGAGCAGAGAGAGAGAAGAGTAGAAGGTGCAGACCAGATACGAGAAGAGAGCAAATGTTATGTGAGGGGAGAGCAAGCACAGATGTAGAGAGACCGGAGGTAGAGTGCTCGGGCGAGCAGAGTTTATCATGAAAGGAAAGTCTCGAGAGGGACATAGTGAGGGAGAGGAGGAAGGAGAATGGGGTAGCAACAGGACGTGTTCGGAACCACCACATGGGAATGTAATAACTAATGAGAGTTAGGAAGCGGAAGAGACAGTCAGGCACAAATCATTGAACTATGGACGATCGCATTAAGTAGCATACGAGAGCCAGAGAGACGGAGTCTCGCAGAGGAGGTTACGCCAGTTATTGAGAGAGAGAGGAAGCATATGAGAGAGAGAGAGAGTACGAAAAAAATGTGAACCGCTAAGAAGGAAAAGGAATGGGAGACGGAAGGGCCAGCTGGGAGCGCTCTAGGAGAGTGAGAGAGAGAGAGAGAGAGAGAGAGAGGAGAGGAGAAGAGGAGAGAGAGAGAGAGAGGAGAGAGAAGAGAGAGAGAGAGGAGAAGAGAGAAGAGAGAGAGAGAAGAGAGAGGACGAGAGAGAGGAAGAGAAGCAGGCTAAGATAGGAGATTCAGTGGGAGAATTGAGATGAGAGCTAGGAAAGGACTTGCATAGTGCGAAAACGCATGCGATGACCGCTTTCGCGTGGGAGAGGATAGAGAGAGAGGAGGAGAGAGAGAGAGAGAGAGAGGCTTTCTTGGTTTGATAAAATAGGCAAGTATATCTCACTAGTTCACCTGGAACATTGAGAAGCATACTAATAGATCTGATGAGAAAATGAGGTATCCTATTTTCAAGTAAATGAATGTTTAGAGATAGTTCAGCGAGTCTCTGGAATAACAGATGAGAGTATTAGGGAGCACAGTGACAGACTCAGGAATTAGAGTGTCCGACCTCGTCTTCGATTGTTGGTAAATACCTGGGACTCTTTGGAAATGTGACCTCCAAACAAAATTCTACGAACCGACTTCCCTGGGATTGGAAAAATTAGAGGTATTGAAAGCTGTACAGGGGTAGAGTAAATATAGTGGATGATCTGAATCAAGCAGGATGCTACTATACTCATATATATATATAATCCCTCAGTGTATCATATATACTGATCAATATATTTATTAGTGGGATGGATTTTTTTAATTAGTTTTTTTTGTTATTTTTTGTTTATTTTTTTTTTTTGTTATTTTTTAGTTTTTTTTTTTTATTTTGTTTCTTTATTTATTTTTTTCTTTTTATTTGATGTTATTTATTTTTTAATTTATATAATATATTTGTAATTACTATGTTTTATGTTTTTTGATTTTTGTTTTTGCTCTTTTTAGTTTTATTTTTTTTTGGTATTTGTTTTATGTTGATTTGATTTTTAGTTTGATTATTTTATATAGAATAGATTTTGATGTGATTTTATTTGATAGATGTAGTTACGATTGATCGGAATTGCCTAATGATTGAAGCATAGAAGCAGAAATAGATGGTTACACAGACATATCGCGAGGAATTAAATAAGAAATCCGATATGGGTATGAGATAGATAGAATAGATAGATAGATAGATAGATAGATAGATAGATAGGATAGATAGATAGATAGAATTAGAATGATAGATAGATAGATAGAATAGTATGAGTAGATAGATAGTGAATAATTACGATATGATAGATAGGATAAGACTGGGTGTTAGGTTAGCGCGATAGATAATTTTATGTATTTAGAAAGATTAATTGATTATGATTAGTATTTTATTAGATATTGATATTATAGATATTGATTATGAGTTCAGTTATTAGATTGTATTGTAGATTGTAGTCTGTAGATTATGAGATGGATTTTATGTATGAGATGTCAGTGAAAGTATCGTGAGATACCGTGGTATACGTTATTAGATTTTAGTTTATTTAAATGATAGATAGTAGAAACTAGATAGATGTGTGGATAGATAGAGAGATAGGTAAATAAGTAGTAGTAGTTGTTTCTAATTATCATTTAAATGTAATAGGTTGAATGTCAAATTGAATAGTTAGAATAGATAGAATAGATAGATAGATAGATCAGACACATAGAGGTAGCTAGATAGCCATATGAATAGAATAGATAAGAATAGATAAGATAGAGTAGGTCATCAAATGAGATAGATTAAGAACATTAATCACCGCAATATATACAGCACACTAGCTAAATTAGATACGAAGATAGATAGATTGGAGAAAGAGGAATAGATAGATAAATTGAAAGATACAATAAATAGATAGAAAGCATAAATAGAAAGTGTATGACGATAAAATAAAATTGTATATAGAATAGATTAGATAGTATAAGAATGGTTGGGTACGTAAGTAGGAATAGATATTGAGATAGAATATACTAGACGTAGAACCATGAATAAAATTAGAGATAGATAGTTTTTTTAAGAAGCTTGGGGTTCTTATAAAATCATTATTATAGTAAGCATATTTAATGTTATTTATATTAGAATTCATTATATAGAAATTATTATCTTCTAGGTTACTTATTAATAATGATGCAAATTTAATCTTCATTATATGTAACAGTTTTAAACTCTAAAAACAGTAGAATGTGGGATAAAAAGGCTCTCTTCATTGGATTCTAGTAACTCGAGAAGTCTCTCAACGAAATGAAGATAAGTATAAGGACTAAATTATGGATGTGGGCTCCATTCTTACTTCTGTCTCTCCGAATGCACTCTATATCGTTGATATGATAAGTATCTGATGGCAAACATTCTGATCAATCGTGCTGCTTAACAGGGTTGGTATACATATTATTTTTGACTTGCCGCTATTCAACGTTATTTACTTCATCAGGATGTCTGTTTTAGGTCTTTGCACTGCCATGTATTACCTCTATACTGGAATGAAAAAATCAAGAATACTGGTATTCTCTCTTCTGTCAATAAAGTGATGAAAGATGATTAAATTCAGGAAAAAAGGGTAAGAAATTTAATTATTAATTGCATTGGCTTTATGTAATTGCTGGATTAAATTACTTAAAATTTTTCATTTTAAATTGTCATGTGATTGAAAATTAGTTTCATATTTTTGTTAGAAGGTTTTAAAAAAAAAAAAACTATCTATGGAAGATAATCAGATAATAAATATTGCATGATCGTTAGTCAAGTAAACTAATCTTAAAGAATTAATAGTTGTAATTTTCTTTAACATAATTAATATATAAAGTTGTAAATATATTTCTTAATATTTCCTTGTGAACTAGCATGCACGATTTTTCTCATCGAAACTGTTTGCTACTTAACCTAATTAAATTTGCGGCACACTATGTCAAAGATCAAAACTGTACCTCATAATATAGAATATTTATTGTTCAAATTTTAAAATTTTTTGCCTGTAATTTGTTCTGTTAATATAATATACAATTTCTACAACTAAGAAATGTTTGATTTTATTAAAATTTGATGTATTGTTCTACATAATATCAAAAATTTACTTTTCAGTCAGCAAATTTATCAACAGAAGAAAATCGCATAATTGATGAACCTAGACCCTACAGAGGTCTTCAACCTAAAGATTTGGTCTTTTTTAACTCAACTACAGTAACACCTCTCCTCGGTACTCTTCGTTGTAATGACGGTCGAAATTCCTTATCAATCTGCTACAATATTTATGGGGTGAGAGGCAAGAAACTTTTTAAAATACTTTTTGGCACTATACTCTAATTCTTGGTTGAATACAATTATTTGATAGAATTTAAAGCATTCAAGAGAGTAATCAGATTTGTTCTTGATTTGTTCAGGGATGATTGCTTTGTCATTGTACAACAGTGAACGTGAAACCAATTCATAGCTTATGAACTTTGGGACAGCCTTTACTCTATTAATGGAGAGTCGGAATACTATGCTTGGGCAGTTGATACAAACAAAAGAGGTAAAAGTATTATTGCTTCTGGCAGCTACGACAAAACATGGTGAACAGTCATCCATTCGAACAAAAATTTGCAAGATTTTTTAAAAAGATTCATTTACAGTTATTTAAGGAATTGCTCTAAAAAAATAAATAAAAATTTTGATCTAGCTTTAGAACCCATTAATTCTTGTTAGGTATGATTTCTTTACTTAATATTCTATCCCTCTACATCCTATTACCCATTGTCTATTTAAATCAGATACATACTATTCATCTAAAAACTTTAATGAACTATTTGACTTAAAAGATTTTTCTTTTAAAAAGTACACGATAGTATCAATCTACCATTATATGTGATGCTTCCTTCTAAATCTAAATCATGTAAGGATTAGGTTTGAAAATTCCTTTTACAAAAACCCTAAAGGTTTTTAAGTTTTGAATTTCCATATTCCCAATTCCTGTTCGGAGACATGCCACAACTATACCCATTTTATTAAAAAAATATTTGCTCCACTTGACGTTAACTAAATTTTCATAGTTTTTCCTCGTATTTTAAATTATTCAACTATTTTAATAACTTTATTTCTAAAACAAAGAAGAAACATTACAAATACGTCACAAACCTAAGAAAGATTCCTGAAATGGAGTACAAATTTATAATGCTTGCAAGATATAGTTTATATGATATAAAACTCTTCCGTAATATATATATATATGGATATGTATAAATATATATATTAAAAGAAATTATATATATAATATATTGCTAAGGTTGGAGAAAGTAAGGTAGGTATATATAAAGATATATATATATATATATATATATATATTAGTTATATATATATATATATATATATATAAGTTATATATATAATAAAAGGGAACATAGCGTCATCGATAAATAGAAACACCAAGTTGCCAGAAATCCATCGGAGTTAAAGTCATTTCTTCATTTAAAAATATTTTTCAGTCCTGAAGAAGTATGTCGATCATTGACTACGAAAGCTAGACTTAATTAGTGTTACTGTTTTTAAACTTATATATAAAATGTGAATAAATTTCCTTATCAAATGATTTTTTTGTAAATAAAATTTTTTAGAAAATTGAAAATATAACTACCTCAAGGGATAATATTAATCTGTAACTATTGAACTACGAGCATTAGTAGTCTGTGATATATATATTATATATAGTATATATATATATAAGGCTATATATATATATATATATATATATATATATATATATATATATATATATATATATATATATATATATATATATATATATATATATATATATATATATATATATATATTGATATATAAGTTCACGTACAGAACCCACCACGGCCCACTAGGAAGCGGCCACACTGGGTAGAATTACCAACTCCATTGGTGGGTCCTAGCTCATACTTATTTTAAACGTCTCAAAATATATATAGGATCATGTTGATTATCAGCTTCCACCTTCATATCATATCGATTGTATGAATTCGAACACATTTCATAAAATTGAAGTGAAAATGCTTAAAATCAAATTGAAACTTTAATATTAAGCAGCTTCACACCTCTAAAATATTAAAAACATAACCTTACTTAATGTATATATATAATGTAATTTACTTATATTCATTATTTTTTTGAATTATTTCACTTGATTGTTTAAAAAAAAAAAAAAATCTAAAAATTTCTGAACATAAACGTAGCTTCAAAATGTTGCTAGAGACATACAAATCAAACTGGAAAGCATTTATCTTCTGTCAGTTTACTTTTTTTTCATATAGTTTCTATGATACTAACAATGAATTCAAGTGTTGACGGACATGATTCAAAAAATATATAGGACCTGTTTTGTTTTTATGACTCCGTCATTTTATTTTTTTTATTTTTTTAAACATATTGCTAGTATATGATACACCAATTAACTTGGTGTTCAAGATTATATCCCCACGTATGTATTTCAAAATATTCTTACTCAACAATCACTTTTATATTAAATATTTTTTAAAAGGTTTTAATATTTTGATACTGATGTATATATATATATATATACAGTATATATATATAGTATAAGATATATATATGTATATATGTATATATGAAGTATATATATATATATGGTTATTATATATATATATATATATATATACATATTACATATATAGTTTTATAATTTAAAACTAACGAATACCTCCTAGGAGTAGACCGCATAGAGTGAATGGTAGGCCGGTCTGCCTGGTGGATCGACGGACTTCACTCCTGTCCCCATCGGTTTTGAGCCCCTAAAGGAAATGCAGATATATGCGCCTGAACCCAACCTCAACTTACCCCTCGCATAGTTGACTTGGACTAAATAATAAAAAGTTAAGCTTAAAAACTTAGAATAGATTATTATTATTTATTATTATTATTATTATTATTATTATTATTATTAGTTATTATTATTATTATTATTTATTATTATTATTATTATTATTATTATTAGTTATTATTGTTGTTATTTAGAAACTGTTTTGTTACTACCAAGGTACATAACATAACATAACCTAACCTAAGCCTTAACCTAACCTAACTTAACCCAACTTAATTTCATTAATATACCAGTTTGTGATCAGGAAACTTAGGAGGTTCAGGTTGTACGCTAGCCTTGTGAGGTGGTTGACTATATCCTCACCTAGCCACAGTACAGTTTCTACAAATTTCATTATTATTATTATTATTATTATTATTATTATTATTATTATTATTATTATTATTATTATTATTATTATTATTATTATTATTATTATTATATTGTACTAAATATTTGAATTAATAAATTCATGTCTAAAAAAATTTTCCTTTAACAAAGGTAGTGGAGCAAAATAATGCATCAAAGAAATGCCTTTTCTTTACAAAAAATTCTATCGCAAAATCAAAGCCTTACACAATATTTAGCCTAGGTTGTATAAAAGTGTATTGAAAAGGTGTCAGAAATTTAGTAAAACGTACGTATCTAGGATTTGGTAAATTCTTTTTTTTGTGTGTGTTTTATTTTACCGAAAAAAAGAAAACTAAAATTTCTCAAAATAATTAGTCCTTTAAGGCGTTTTAGATTTGGCAAGTTTTTCTTCCAAATCGAAGGACGTTCTTGAGTTCATTTTCGATGAAAAATCAAATGAACATTCTTCAGTTTTGAGATTGTTTACATTTTACAGCACAGACCTAAGCCTATAAAGGCTATTAACTAGGATTTTTTAACAATCCGTTTCACTTTTATATATGTATATATATATATATGGTATATATTATACAAAGAGCAGGCAGTTCTAGTGAAGTAGAAGTATATATATATATATATATATATATATATATAATTGGGTTTTTATTTATATATATATATATATATATATATATATATATATATGTTTAAAAAACATGTTTGAAACATGATCACTTCGAGTGACGTCACAACAATGATAATTATAACAGAGAAATAAAATTTCTCAATTTTGTAATTTTTTTATAATTATATTTCACCAGTTCTTTGGAAAATAACATAATTAATATATTTCGAAGATAAAATAGTCGTTCGAAAACTTGAAAACATTAAAAAAACATTTTTTTACGATTTCATGTGACGTCACGAACTCAAGTCAAGAAAAGTAAAGAACGTGAAGACTGAAAATTAGCAACCTTGTGGATGGAAGAAAAATTCCTGATTTCGCTAGAAAATTTACTTCCGTTTGAAAGAATATTGACAAATCAAATGAGAAAGTGAAGAACTTCTTCCGTTTAGAAGAATTCTTGCCAAATCAAAAACGCCTTTACTTTAACTTTCGTTGTGTGATTTACAAAAAAAGTAATTAATTTAACTTTCTATTGTTTCAATAACTAACTAATTAGAAGAAAAGTTCAACTTTTAACGCTGATGAGCGTTGGTGACCATTGTGTTCGATTTAGTAGGTTTTAAAATAAAATCGGCTTAAGCTTAACTGGAAGCTGATAATCAACAAGAGCCGAAAAATTAGATTGCGAAATGAGCATTTCAGTCAAAAGTCAAAAATAAATAAAAAGATAAATTATATATATATATATATATATATATATATATATATATATAGAGCAGGAGTAGCAGTGGTAGTTATATAAGGTTATATATAGTTAGTTAAGTTATGAGCATATATATACATATATATATTATAATATATGTATGGGGTCAGTAGCAGCAAATATTGGTATTACATGTATATGCTGGTGCCAGCATAGGTTGGTTATATATTAGTATATATTATTGTTGGTTATATTATTAAGAGCAGCATATATATATATATATATATATATATATATATTATTGTTATAATATATATATTATTAGTTATTATTATTATTAGATTTGAGCAGTTATATGCAAGGTTATTGCTAGAGCATATATATATATATATATAATATGCTATATATATATATAGTTGTTATACATAATATATATATATATTATTATTATATGTTATATATATATATACAGTTAGTATATATATATATATATGCTATATATATATATATATATACATACAAGTTTATATGGTTATTAAGAGTTATATATATATATAGCATATTTTTACATATATAGTAGTTATTAAATTGACAAAGTTAATCTATTATGTATATATTATTATTATTGTTATTATTATTACATATATATATATATATATTAAGGCTACATATGATATATATTATTATACAGCAGCTAGCTACATACTACATAAGCATATATAAGCCTACATATATATATATATGCATATAGGGCAGCAGCATAGCAGAGCAGCAGTATATGTTGGTTATATATATATATATTTATATATATATATAAGTTATATATATATATATATGTATATATGCGTATATATATATATGGTAAACGCAAAAATAATAACGGGAACATAGAGAAGACCTTAGCTCATCTGGGATCGAACCACCGCATGTAGCGACTGAAAATAATGAACTCGACGCTTTACCGTTTAGACATCTCAAACAGGTGATGGTTTCACGTAAAGAGTCGAGGACTTAATTTTTAAGCTGCAACATGCGTTGGTTCGATACCAGAGTGAGTAAGTCTCTTCTTCAATTTATTGCTCCTTCCTAATTGGTTATTTGTTGTTAATGCAATGTTGATATTATATAGAAGTAGGTAGTTATATATATATATATATATATATATATATATATATATATATATATATATATATATAAGAGTTATTATATATATATATATATTATATATATATATATATTATTATTATACATATATATATTATTATTATATTATTATTATTATTATTATTGTTATTTAAAATTAGGTTGCATTTATTACATATACATATATATATATAGTTATAGTTATATATTATGATATATGTTATATATATATATGTTATTATTATTTATATAAACATATATATATATTATTATTATTATAAAAATATTAGAATATATATATATTATACATATATATATATATTGGATATGCTATGTTGATATATATATATATATATATATATATATATATATGTATGTATATATATATTTTATATATATATATATATATGATATAGTGATGTATAAGATATATATATATATATATATATATATATATATATATATATATATATATATATATATATATATATTGATATATATATATAATATATATATATATCTGAAGCATGAGAAGACATCTGGTATAATAAACTGGTGCAGTATTCCGAGATCGAAAACAAACGATGTTCCTCTTTTTCTTCTCCGATTCTCGATCCAAATTCTTCAATCGAAACCTGCTTTTGAGTGTCATGGGATTTTCTCCGTTAACAGAGGATTCTCACTTTCGTGCTTTTTTACATTTAATATTTGGAGTTCTAGGAAGTCGTTAGTTTAGC
>JABUQX010032640.1:27500-45000 GCA_015478945.1 Trachelipus rathkii
TCGTCTGCTGACTCTTAGATCTCCGTCGACTAGTTCAAGTGGGTGATAGGTGCTTTCAGCAGTAACGGTGCCTCATGGACGGGGCTTCCTTCCACACCTGAGAACCCCAGGCGGGGACTTTAACATCCTTAATGGCCTTCTGTGCCTCAGCAGGGCGAGTCAGTCAGCTCGTTCCCAAGGTTCCCGAGCCTATGAATTTTGGTGACTGCCGACCGATCTGTGCCCTTCCGGTTGTGGTACGGCTGCCCCACAAGATCCTGGCTAGTTGCTTACCTAAGATCGGTGTATCAGGAGACCCATGTCTAGGTAAGTACTGGTTGGGTGAATCAGGGCAGAGGCATCCTGAAAGGGGACCCTCTCTCGCCTGTTTTATTCAATGTCGCGTTAGGATTATAATCTTGACAAACATCCACCGATGTGGTGTCTGGGGGAGCTAGCAGGTAACATCGCTGGTCTTTGGCACATGCAGCCTCTCACGGCTGGGAATGCAATCAAACCAAGGGCGGCGAGGTCTTTTGGTCTCGAGTTTGGGTTCCACAAGTGCGCGTCGGTTGGCCTGCGTTGGCTGGGGTCGGCCAAAAAAGTTTTTCCACGACCACACTCAATTCGTGGTCGAAGGGACAAACATACAAACGATGAACTCGACAGGTGTTTACAAATACCTAGGAGTTCGGGTCTCGTCGAAAAAGAGGAGGATCCAAGTAGTAGAGTTTAGAGGCGGACTCGGTCTGGCGGGTGCTACTAAGCAATCGGGCTGCTACAACTGGATTGTGGACAGCACTCGCCTGATGCGGGGTTCAGTGTGTGTCAATTCCATAAAGATCCGACAAGGCCTGATTGCTACGCGAGGAAGATCTAACAGAGGACGTGACGTCCCTGCCGCTGCGATAAGATGTGATCTGGGTTGTCCCAGGGTAGAAACCTTGGGACATGTTCTCCAGGAATGTCCGGCAGTAGCCCCTCTTAGGACGGTTTGTCATGATAACTTGAACCTCCTATTAAAATCTGTTGGAGAAGAGGGGCTGGCAAGTCCTGCTGGAGCCTGCCATTTCCACTCCAGCGGGCCTGCGAAAACCTGACTTGGTTTTCTGGGACGAAGGGACTGCCCTAGTAGTTGACACTACGGTAGCGGCAGATGCGAACGCGTGCGCCCTTGATGTAGTCGTCCAGCGGAAGGTCGACTACTACAAGGTGCCTGCTATTGAAGAGTGGGTGCGCGCGCGTTCAGGACGAGCTGTCATCGAGTTCAGTGCTGTGGCCTTCAACTGGCGGGGCGACTTGGCAGGGAGGTCGCATGCCTTGTTGAAGCGGAAAAAGATGGTGAAGTCCATAAAGCTGCTGGTGGATGGGGGTAGACGCTCCATGTTTGTCTTCGGGGCTGGAGCTTTCCGAAGACTCTCGCCCGGCACGTTACCCGCCCGTGTCGTAAGAACTCTGTATATAAGTGAGTGACAGTTCTCCCCTGTAGATACACAGTCGTGTAAATACGAGGGGATGGAGATTTAGGGATCATGGAGTTGTGTAACTCCCCACACTTGGTGCTGGTAGGTGATGGGAGGCGGGGAAGACTTTACCGAAATCAACCCTCAGTATTCCCTTCCCTTAGCCTCTTCACGCGGGCTTCGGTCCGTATGGAGGGGTTACCATTCTTAAGCGGTGTGGTCTAAAAAAAATAAAAAAAGTAAAATTGCATGCTTAATTATAAAAACCTATTAAAGCATGTAGTGTGCTTAGCATGTACTACCTTAGCAATAGATTTGATTTTGGTAGTAACCTACTTGGTTTATACTATGTAAGATATTGACAAGCCATATGGTTCTGTGTGAGTTTGGCATGGGCATGTTATTACCCTAGTTGACTGGAACAGTCTCCAATGTGGCATCTTACTGCCTCTATACTTTTAATATTTTGAAATCTCAAATTATCTCTCAAATTCTTTTATAATAATCTGAAAATTCTTTCTCATTTCAGATGTTTGGGACATTAAGCACATACGTAGTGATTTTACTGCAGTTTAGAACATCGGATGACGGAAATAACTGTTGTGAAATTATTAAAAATTTTACTAATATGTCTACTCTCTTTGGTGAACAATCTTAATTTAAATAAATGATTTCACGTCCTTTAAATTTTAATTTAATTAATTAAATAGTTTGTTAATGTTATTTAAATGTTATATGTTAATATATATTTATGAAATAAAGTAATTTATTTATATATTCCTTTGTTTTAAAAAGTGAATTTTTTTAAAAATAAAAGTTCATATTTCATTGGCATAGGAGGGGAAGTTGTCTAGGTAATTGCTACCTAGAATCCGGACTCGGGGTCGAACCCAGGCCCTGTAAAGAGAAAAATTAAATATATACCAGCAAGTTTCCAACCCTTGATCTCTTTATTTTTTTTATTTTTCAGTTAATAAAGTTAATTTATTTTATGTTAAATTATTCTATTATATTTTATTTTATTTAACTATGGAATATTGTTAACTAGAGGAAAAAACAAAACCCTCCTTGGCAGTAGAACAACAACAACAATTATTTTATTATTATTATTATTATTATTATTATTATTATTATTATTATTATTATTATTATTATTATTATTATTATTATTATTATTATTATTATTATTATTATTATTAAATGCCAATTTTAATTTTAATAACTATGGAAAATTACGGTATTTTATTTTGATTATGATTTATTTTATTTATTAAATTTAAAAGATTCTCTTGGCGACTCTCCATATCAATGTTAGATATTTTCAAAATAATCACAAATCTCAATAATGAAATAAAAACTCATAATATAAAAATATATTGGAGTTAACCATAAAAAATGTTTTCTTTTTTAAAATTTTTAGAAGGATAACATTTATATTTATTTGAATCATAACTCCGGTCAACAAAATTTAAATTTTTTTCTATTGTCTATTTATTAACCAGTACTCGTTTCTGATGTATTTTGTTGTGCTGAATTCAAAAATCGTATTGGTTTTTCTGTGACAGGTCCAGTTTTGACACTATTCACATGTAAACATGGAAAAAATTGCAAAAAAAAAAAAAAAAAAAATCCCGTGAACAAAAAGAGACAAAACGGTTAGATATTCAAACACTAAACCTATATAAAATATATGTATCTTGCCCGGCTCCAGTCCCTCAAAAATTTTCGGCTCCGGCTCCGGCTCCGCAGCCCTGGTAGTGCAAGAGAGGTACGTTCGTGTGCTAAAGTAGGAAGTAAGAATGTCAATAGTGATCGAGTGATGGAATGAAAAGGCGATGCAAGCAATAAAAGTGAAAAATAGGCGTTGTCGAGTGTGATAGATGCCAATGATGAGGTTATGAAAGAAAGGTGTATGGAAATATATAAGGTGAAAAAAAAGGAAGACCATAAGTGGCATATGTCTGATGAAAAAAAAGAGGTAAATTAACAGTTTGGATGGGGGATGAATGGAGACTTACAAGGGAATAGGATCGAAGCTCTTTTGGAAGGAAGTACAAAATGTTAAGAAAGAGAGTAAGGGAACCTTCATAGAATAATTAATAGGGGTGGTACTTTCCTGACTGATGGAACGGATGTGAGGAGAGTGTCAAAGGACCACTTTGAAAATCTACATAATATTGGCAGTGATGATGAGGTGGGTGATGATGTGTGTGGTTTGGATGTTGTAAAAAGAAACTGGTATTTTGGGGATGAAGTAATTACTAAGAAAGAGGTTATTGGTAGAGTGAGAAAGTTTAAGAATGGTATATCAGCGTGTATGGATGGAATTACTGTTGAAATGATTTAGATTTTTTTTTTTTACAGTTGTTACCACCACTCACGGGCAGAGCCCTATTCAAGGAGGGGGTGTAGTACGCTCAAAAGTTCACTCTCTATCGCAAATTACGCATATGAGCACAAACGCAGGCTTTAAAGTGAGGAGATTAAATTCAGCAGGAAATACAGAAGATGGAAGAGAATTCCACAGAACAGAGGTGGTGGGAAAGAATAATGGAGGGGATATTATGATTGAGTTGATATGGAAGCTGTGTAACAAAGGATGGAGGGGATATTCTGATTGAGTTGATATGGAAACTGTGTAACAAAGCGTTTGTTGAGGGTATAGTTCCTAAGGATTGGAGGAGAGCAGTGATATTAACCTTATATAAGGATAAAGGAGATAAGGGGGATTGTAGAAACTATGGAGAAATTGTAGCGAAAGCTGATATTTTGCTGATAAGGAAGATAAGAGTAGCAACTATAGAAGAATTAGCTTGTTGATTATTGTAGGGAATGTTGGTATTTTGGTTAAAAGAGTAATTATTGCAAAACATGGTGAATTTAGAAGTGGTAGAGGATGTGTAGATCAAATATTTACATTGAAGAAAGTGAGTTAAAAAATGAAAGAGAAGAGGAATAAATTTTAATTAGTTTTTTATGGACTTGCAATAGGCGTATGATAGGATTAATAGGAAAGCTCTGTGGCAAAGGTTAATGATATACTGTGCTTTTGGTTGGCTTTTAAAAGGAGTCAAAAGTATGAATGTTGATAGCGCAGCTTGTGTAAGAATAAACTGGGTGGAGAGTGAATGGTTTAATATTAATGGCGGACTGAAACAGGGATGTGTTATGTTTCAATGGCTATTTATTTTGTATATTGAATAGCTGATGAAAAAGCAAAAGTAGGGTTGGCAGGTGAGGGTGTTAGACTGACAAAGAATGGAAGAAAGTGTGGCGTACCCTATATATTGTGCGCTGATGATTTGGTTTTGTGTGGTGAATCTTAAGAAAGTTTGAGGAGATTGGTAGAGAGGTTTGAAGGTGTGTGTGTTAAAGGAGGGGCCTTAAAGTAAATGTGGATAAATGTAAGATGATGATGGTGGTGGTTGAGAAGATGATGGTGGTGGTTGAGAAGATGATGGTGGTGGTTGAGGAGAGTCCACAGGGTGAAATCATGTTGGATGGCAGGCAACTGGAACAATTTATGATTTTAAATATTTAGGCAATATCCTGGATGAAATGGGAACTGATGATGCAAAGTGTAGTAGGAGAGTTGTGGGTGGTAGGAAAGTGGTTGGTACAATTGAACCTTTGGTGAATGCAAATGGACTAAGTCTTGAGGGCGTGTTCTTCGTGAGGGTATGTTGAGGGTATAAGGGTATTTGTATAAGGGTAGATCTAAGGTACAGTCTATTCAGACGTATAATCTTAGGGGTGTGTTATTTGTGAGAGGAATTGATAAAATGAGCATGGTAGGGAGCAGTGTGGTGTGAACCTGTGAAGAAAGACGTAAATAAGAGAATAATGAGAGTACATTAAAATGGTTTGGTCATTGAGAGAGGATGGATAATAGTTTGTTGGTTATATGGATGTATAGAGATTAGAGGTGTAGCGGATAGTGATTTTTCACTATCCGCGGATGCGACTGCGGATGCGGATATTTAAAATCACTATCCGCGGATTGCGGATGCGGATAGCGGATAGTTAAGTTTTTAGAGTTTTAGCCACAGAAACTTCATATACATATATATATATATATATATATATATATATATATATATATATATATATATATATATATATATATATATATATATATATATATATATATATATATATATATATATATATATATATATATATATATATATACTTTATATATTTTTATATATATATATATATATATATATATATATATATATATATAATAATATATATGCTATATATATACGCTGCTATATAACATATATAACCACATCAAAACATATATATAACTTCATATATATATATATATATATATATATATATATATATATACCCGTGTTACAACTCTTTTGCACCCCACAAACCTCTTTCCCAAGCCTCCACCAATTTGGAAAAAGGTTATATATTAATGCTTGAAATTAATAATTCTCAAATTATGGTTCAAAAACAAAAGCTTCTGAAGCCCTTTCAAGGGAGAGTTTGCTTATCTTTTCGTCGTAAATGAGATCTGCACCACTGAAAGACGCTCACTAAATACACTTGTTGAAGGGTATGCTAAGAATTCCCTGACGTCTTCTGCAAGATGTGGAAAACTTTTACAATTATCATTCCACAAGACCAGTGGATATTTATCTGATTCCAAACTTTTTCTCTTTTGATATTCTTCGATCAATGATAGAGTGTTTTTTGACACCTCTGAACAAGACTCTTCATCGCTGCTAAAAGCGAAAAGAACGTTCATGGATTCAGCAATGATCGCTAACAGATGGTAATTGCGTGTCTGTTTCTGTGATCTTTTGCTTTTTATTGGCTGGTGATATTTCTGCCTTTAGCAGCATTTCATCACATAGGCATCTTAAATTAATTTTAACCCTCTGTAAAACACGTGGTTCAAGAAATTATGTTTTGTATCTAGGATTTAGAAAAGTTGCTATTGTACATGCGTCATCGTTTTGCAGAGTTTGAAATCTATTATCTATCTTCAGCATGAGTGCTTGTGTCATCCTTGAAAGTCTTGCTTTTAATATATATATATATATATATATATATATATATATATATATATATATATATATATATATATATATATATATATATATATATATATATATATATATATATATATATATATATTGTATAAATTAGCACTATAATAACATAATATATATATATATATATATAATATATATATATATATATATAGTAATAATATATATATATATATATATATATATATATATGTATATAGCATATATATATATATATATATATATATACATATGCTCATATACTATACCATATATATATATATTAATATATATATGCTCTATATATATATATATATATATATATATATAACATATATATATATATATATATATATATATATATATCTATATAATTGTATTAATCATATTAATACCTCTGTATCATGTCTATGAATTAATCCGCAAAAAAATTAATGCGGATGCGGTTGCGGATGCGGATAGTGAAAAATGATGCGGATATCCGCATATGCGAATGCGGATACGGTTATCGCCACCCTCCCAATAAGAGATGAGTGTGAGGAGTGTCTAAAGGAAAAAAAGTACATAATTTAGTGGATGGTGTGGTTTATATGAGAGGGCATGGTTGAGGAGGACCTGACCCAGGGAATGAACCCTTACATTGATGAGATACCACAATGGAGGTCCGATTTGTGGTGTTATTGTGAGGTCATTAGGGTGGATTTTGGGCTGTGATAGGCTCCTGCAATATATATATATATATATATATATATATATATACTATATATATATATATATATATATATATATATATATATATATATATATATATATATATATATATATATATATATATATATATATATAGAGAGAAGAGAGAAGAGAGAGAGAGAGAGAGAGAGAGAGAGAGTATAAATACATTGAGAAATGTAAGAAAAGCTTTTAAAATGATATTTATCATTCCATGACTGGACTGTTTCTGAATACCAAAAGAACCAAAAATTAACAAAGGGAATAAATACCGATAAGTAAATAAGCGTCCGTTAAACCCGGCAGCTATTTTTTTTTTTTTTAATTTTTTGCTAATATTATTAATAATTCTCAATATTTTTTAAACGCTTATAAATTGGGAGAATGCCACTACTACTACTACTACTACTACTACTAATAATAATAATAATAATAATAATAATAATAATAATAATAATAATAATAATAATAATAATAATAATAATAATAATAATAATAATAATAATAACAATAATAATAATAATAATAATAATAATAATAATAATAATAATAATAATAATATGTAATATAATAATAATAATAAAATAATAATAATAATAATAATAATAATAATAATAATAATAATAATAATAATAATAATAATAATAATAATAATAATAATAATAATAATAATAATAATTATAATAATAATAATAATAATAATAATAATAATAATAATAATAATAATAATAATAATAATAATAATAATAATAATAATAATAATAATAATAATAATAATAATAATAATAATAATAATAATAATAATAATAATAATAATAATAATAATAATAATAATAATAATAATAATAATAATTTGCAACAGGCGTATGATAGAGTTAATAGGGAAGCTTTATGGCAGGTATTAGTGATATATGGTGTTGGTGGTAGGCTTCTGAATGGAATCAAAAGTATGTATGACGATAGTGAAGCGTGTGTAAGAATAAATGGTGTCAATGGTGATTGGTTTAGGATTAATAGCGGAGTGAGACAGGGTTGTGTTATGTCTCCTTGGTTATTCAATTTGTATATGGATGGGGTTATGAAAGAATTCGAGGTGGGGATGGCAGGAAATGGTGTTAGAATGATGGAGAATGGAGATGAGTGGAGGGTGCCCTACCTATTATATGCGGATGATTTGGTACTGTGTGGCGAATCTGAAGAGAGTTTGAGAGGATTGGTAGAGAGATTTGGCAGGGTATGTAAAAGGAGGGGTTTGAAAGTAAACGACGTAGATAAGAGTAAGGTTATGGTTGTGAGTGAGGACAGTCCTCAGTGTGAAGTTATGTTAGATGGTGAACAGCTGGAGCAAGTGTCTGAGTTTAAATATTTAGGGTATGTGTTGGATGAGAAGGGAACGGATGATGCAGAGTGTAGTAGGAAAGTTGTGAATGGCAGGAAGGTTGCTGGTGCAATTAAATCGTTGGTGAATGTAAAGGGACTAAGTCTTGAGTGCGCTAGGGTCTTACATGAGGGTATGTTGTTACCTGTGTTAGTGTATGGTAGTGAGACTATGGTCTGGAATAAGAAGTATAGATCTAAAGTTCAATGTGTTCAGATGGACAATCTTAGGAGCATGCTAGGTGTGAGAATTAATAAAATGAGGAATGAACTTATTAGAGAGTTGTGTGGTGTGAAGAAAGGGGTAAATGAGAGAATAAATGAAAGTATGTTGAGATGGTTTGGTCATGTGGAAAGGATGAATGATAGTCGGTTGGTTAAGCGGATGTATAGTGGTGAGTGTGTTGGGAACCGACCGGCTGGGAGACCGAAGAGAAAGTGGATCGAGTCGGTGAACGAATGTCTGAAGGAGAGAAATGTGAGTTTGGCAGAGGCGAGAATAAAGGTGCATGATAGGAGAGAATGGCGGGGTTTTGTATGGGGGCATGGTTGTGGCCCACCTGGGTCAAGGGATGAACCCTACATTGACGAGATACCATAGTGAGGGTCCGTCGCGGTCCCATGAAGCTCTAGGGTGGATTTTCTGTCTGTGACAGGTTTTCCCTAATTAAGTAAGTGGGGGCCGTGGCTGGGCTTCTTTTCATTTGTCATACTCTCCTACTGCTTTTTTTTCCGATGCTTGTAGCGCACCTTACTCCCAGTCTTGGGAAGAAGAGGTAGGTAAAGAAAGAAAGAAAGAATAATAATAATAATAATAATAATAATAATAATAATAATAATAATAATAATAATAATAATAATAATAATAATAATAATAATAATAATAATAATAATAATAATAATAATAATAATATTAATAATAATAATAATAATAATAATAATAATAATAATAATAATAATAATACAATATATAATAATAATAATAATAATAATAATAATAATAATAATAATAATAATAATAATAATAATTATTATAATTATAATAATAATAATAATAATAATGATAATAATTATTATTATTATTAGTATTATTATTGTGTGTGTGTGTGTGTCTGTCTGTCTGCCAGCCATGTGTGTGTGTGTGTGTGTATATTGTGTGTGTGCCAGCCAGTAATGGCGCCAGTAACCAACCAATGTGTAATGTGTGTGTCAACCATTATTAATTTGAACTAACAACAAATATTGTAGCTGAATAATAGGAATGAACACAATAAAATTTGTTAGACATCCTGTTAGATAACAGAATTCACATTAAAATTGGCATTCGCATTTGCTCATACACCCACACATCTGAAAGCTGCCATATATATATATATATATATATATATATAATATATATATATATGTATAATAATATATATATATATTTATAATATAATAACATATATATATATATCTATATATAACTTTATATATATACCACATAAATATAACCACATATAATAATAACTAATAAATATATATATATATAATATATATATATATATATATATATATATATACCCACATATATATATATATATATATATATATATATATAGGTTAACAACATGCAAAATACACATTTTTAAAAAAAATTGCCCGCTGATCATTTTTTATTACATCATATATATATATATATATATATATATATATATAACATAATATATATATATATATATATGTAATATATATATATATATATATATATATATATATATATATATATATATATATATATATATATATATGATTAAGAAAAGTAATAGGCCATTTAAGCTGCTGCTAAAGTTTCAACATTTTGTGTTTTCAGATAATTAATCTTTATGTTATGCATTTCATGTCCCCAAATACCGAACTCGTTTTAGATTTAAATATTATTATCATCATCGTCATCAATACATGATTTATGGCTCGATCCATATGATGAGTCATATGGATCAGCAAAATACATGTATTGATGACGATGATATAATAATATTTAAATCTTAAAACGGCAAATTCGGCATTTGGACATGCAATACGCAACATGGGTAGTATCTGAAAACACAAATGTTGACTAGCAGCAACTGTTTGTTATACAATGTGCTCTAAATTTTTATATATATATATATATATATATATATATATATATATATATATATATATATATATATATATATATATATATACTATATATATATATATATATATATATATATATATATAATATATATATGCTACTAGCAACCACTTCCTTCATTTAATTCCAGATTGGTTTAGTTTCAACTTGTTCACATTCAACTGATTTATTTGCAAGCGCTCTTAAATACTTATCTTTATTACCTTGTTCTTAACTTCTCACTCTTAATTCTACCAACTTCCACCCCTTTTCACCTTCTCCCCTCCATAAGCTCCCACTAACTTTATTTTACAGTAAAACAACAAAATGATCCGATAATCCCATTCCTAACCCTCTCACTGATTTAACGTCCAACACATACTTCAACATCTCCTTTTACCAACATAAAATCAATCATACTTTTCACCTCGATACCATCTCTACCTACACTTAGTATACTTATGGATATTCTTGTGTTTAAAGAAAAGTATTACTTACACATCCCTCTCTCTCCAGAAATCAATTATCTTCCTACCATTCTCTCATTTTCTCCCGACACTAAATACGTGTTATGCCATCCCTTTTTTTGATCACTAATATCAACCATTTAGGTCATAACGTAATCAATCTCTGAAACTCTCACTCCATCAAAACATCATTCCAGACTATCAAATCGCACTCCCTTCAACATTACCTTAGATGGACCATATGCCCAACAACCACACATGCTTTGACCTTCTCCAAACTTAAATTTAACCATTGGAAATCTAGTACTCACACAAACAAAATCTACCATAGCTCTGTACCACAGGTCACTCATCAGAATTGCAACTCCTTCTCTACCCCTCTTATTCCTTTCCACACCACACATACACATTTCACACCACATCACTCGTTTTTCATCGATCCTTTCATATTTGTTTCCAGATAACGACTCAAATCAAATTTTGCCCTAAAAACATCAATACTCTATAACCCTCATCATTTATGTACCCATACGATTCATACAATTTAACCGAAAGATAGAAGAAGGTCTCTTAATGCGATCACGACCTTCATAAGCGCTATGATGCATTCTGGCAAAGGAAGTTAGAGTGGCAGTGTTGCAGCCAAAACTAACTACCACTGTCCATTTAGGTCACGCCTTCACAGCCACACTAGGGCACACTGTGTTCAATTCTTTCTCCCCCAAACATAAAGACACAAGGAATAGGGATGTCTGTAAGATGTCTAGAAGAGAAGTGTGGATATAAATATGTGTATGATATGTGGATATAAGGTAGTGTCTGCAAGATATTGTCTAGAGGAGGAGCGTGGATATGTACGCATAAGTCGCATATATATATATATATATATATATATATATATATATATATATATATATATATATATATATATATATATATATATATATATATAATATATATATATATATATGCTGCTGCTGATATATATATATATATATGTATAGCAGATAGTAATCTACTATAGCTGTCAAAAAAATCTTTTCCTCATATCAAAAATTCATGAACATAGTTTCTGTTTAGAAGGTGACTAAAAAAAAAGAATTTTAAAAAAATATAAATAAGCACACTGTAGCTCAACAGCCATCGAAGAATCAATTGAAATTCACAGAGCATAAAGGACTCCTTGTTTAAGGTATGGGATTTTAATGTAGGATCTATATTTACTATACTAAAGAGCTTTCTTGTGACAAATATTTGCGAGAACAAAGTCCATTCTCTAGTGAGGAAAGAGATATCATGATTATTATTATTATTGTTATTAATATTAATATTAATATTATTATTATTATTATTATTATTATTATTATTATTATTATTATTATTATTATTATTATTATTATTATTATTATTATTATTATTATTATTATTATTATTATTTTGTTATTATGTGTATTATTAATGTTATTATTATTATTATTGTGTGTGTGTGTCAATGTGTGTGTGTATTAATAAGAATATTATTATTATTATTATTGTCTCATCATAACGATAATAAAAATGGTATTAATATTAAATAATCGTGCTCAGTCATAATCATTTTAATTATAGTAATTATAGTTGTAATAATAATAATAATAATAATAATAATAATAATAATAATAATAATAATAATAATAATAATAATAATAATAATAATAATAATAATAATAATAATAATAATAATAATAATAATAATAATAATAATATTAATAATAATAATAAAAATAATAATAATAATAATATAATAGAGCAGTATTGGGAATATCTATTGAGAAGTTTTCTAAAAATTCACATGTAGTTAATTAAGAAAAAGTATTGAAAATCTCGAGTCTCTTCTTTATTCGTCATGATTTATCGCAGTTGTTTGGCGCAGATCGTGTGCAAAAAAATTTAACTACTTTTTAAGTATTTAGATTTAATATTAGTTTTATTATGGAAGGCTATAAAACTTTACTTTCGTCCATAAAGTTTGGCAGTAAAAATATAAAATTCATTTGAAATGAGTTAAGGTGTTAAATATGATTTTTATTATTATTATAATTATTATTATTATTAATATTATTATTATTATTACTAATCATGTATTATTAGTAATAATATATCAGCTCATATCATATTATTATTATTATTATTATTATTATTATTATTATTATTAATATTATTATTATTATTATTATAATTATTATTATAATTATTATTATAATTATTATTATTTTTATTATTATTATTATTATTATTATTATTATTATTATTATTATTATTATTATTATTATTATTATTATTATTATTATTATTATTTTTATTATTATTATTATGTGTGTGTGTGTTATTATTATTATATAATATATATATTTATATTTATATATAATATATATATATATATATATATATATATATATATATATATATATATAACTAACTATATATATATATATATATATATATATATAACAATAACCAGCATATATATATATATATATATATATATGCACTTTTTGGTTTCACTTTATAATAAAAATAAAATTCTAGGATTTGAAAATAACAAGAGAATTTATTTCATAATTGGCGTCGTTTTGGAAAATGGAACCATCCCACAAAATTAAAATTTTAAAGTAATGTAACCAAAATTTAGTACAAAAATCAAAACTACATTTTGCAAAATAGAACCACCCTACATATAAGTTAGCTTAAGAATTTAAATTAGTTGAACCGATCATCATTCTGTTCGCTTGCAAGTTTAACAAACTTTTAAGCGCAATAGTTCAATTTTAATATTGTGTGGGTTGGTTCCTTTTTACATATATAATAATAATAATAATAATAATAATAATAATAATAATAATAATAATAATAATAATAATAATAATAATAATAATAATAATAATAATAATAATAATAATAATAATAATAATAATAATAATAATAATAATAATAATAATAATAATAATAATAATAATAATAATAATATAATAATAATAATAATATAATAATAATAATAATAATAATAATAATAATAATAATAATAATAATAATAATAATAATATATAATAATAATAATAATAATAATAATAATAATAATAATAATAATAATAATAATAATAATAATAATAATAATAATAATAATAATAATAATAATAATAATAATAATAATAATAATAATAATAATAATGATAATAATTCTGTAATTGCTGCTTGAACGCTAAAGTGCATCAGAACCGTAACTGGGAAAATACAATTTTTTTTGTTATTTAAAAGAGAGAGAGAGAGAGAGAGAGAGAGAGAGAGAGAGAGAGAGAGAGAGGAGAGAGAGAGAGAGAGAGAGAGAGAGAGAGAGAGAGAGAGAGAGAGAGAGAGAGAGAGAGAGAGAGAGAGAGAGAGAGAGAGAGAGAGAATTTAAGACATATTTCAATTCTTTATATAATCTCTTCATCTTAAACTGTTGAAGAAGTATTCGATGATCATGTGACTGATCAATATACAGCAACTGAAAATTTGTATTCTCCGATCAATTAATTTCTTTAACCTTTGGAAAATAAATTTTATAATTTCAAAAAAATATAAAAACCTATTTTTATCCTGAAACAGAGTAAAAGATAATAATAAATTACTATATTTCTGGAAGACATAAAAATGCTTAATGCAGTGAATATAATACTTGGATATAGTAAAAAATCTTTTTTTTTGCAATTTTGCAAATTTTAAAATTTACTCCTGGTTTCTTAAATAATACTTAAATGGGTAATTGAATAGATTCGCACAGTATTTAAACATCGATTTTTTTATAGCGATAATCGATATCAACATTTTGTTATATATATATATATATATATATATATATATATATATATATATATATATATATATATATATATATATATATATATATATATATATATATATATTAAAAATATATATATATATATATATATATATATATATATATATATATATATATATATATATATATATCAGGCGCGGCTTTACGGGGGAAGCACAGGAGGCCGGGCCTCCTCTAAAAAAAATAAAAGCAACTAATGTAATAAAATAATTCAATTTACTATTTATTACTATTAAAATAATGTTTAAAATGTTATACAAGAACGCTAATTTTACATTAAGATCATTTATTCTCTTGCGAAACATTATTTTTCATAAGGATCATTGACTGGAGGAATTTTGATTTGTGCCTCCAAGAAAGCATAATTATAATGCTTTCAAAACACTGGTTGTCATGGCAACGTAAAAGAAACCTTATTCTTATTATGTCTATTTTGAGGATTTTTCCACAAAGCCTCCTCCAATTTTTTTAAAATCGAAATTTTTCTAAAAAATTAAAAAAAAAATTATTTAATATATATATATATATATATATATATATATATATATATATATATATATAATAATAATAAAACAGATATACATATATACCCTATTTCTATATTTATATATTTCATTTAACTATATATATATATATATATTGAGAGAGAGAGAGAGAGAGAGAGAGAGAGAGAGAGAGAGAGAGAGAGAGAGAGAGAGAGAGAGAGAGAGAGAGAGAGAGAGAGAGAGAGAGAGAGAGAGAGAGAGAAAAGAAAGAGAGAGAGAGAGAGAGAGAGAGAGAGAAGAGAGTGAGAGGAGAGAGAGAGAGAGAGAGAGAGAGAGAGAGAGGGAAAAAGAAATTGATATAGTGGTATTGTTGCCGGATTCAACTGATATCGGCAATCAGTCACAATCTTTTAATAACCTTTTCTGTGTAAACTTAGCAATTTTCAAATGGAAGGAGGACAAAAATAAACCTTTAATTTTCGAATATATAATAGAATATATTAAATAAATCAATTAAATCTTTAAAAAAATGTTACAACCTTTATACAACAGGAAATCATAAACACTTTCGCTACGAAAATGCAGGACACGGGGCCTTGGAGGCAAAGTTTCTTCTTTAAAAGACTTCCACGGAGGCAAGGTGCTAAATTATATTATCAAACTCAGCTAAAAAAAGAAAAGAGCACATTATTATTCAGCATCTAGTTCATTAATTCATTTATTTATTTATTTATTTATATATAATTAACAAAATAATTATTTATAAAATATTTGAGTTATCCATTCCTGCAGTTCTCTTTTAGCATATAATTGTTTTTATGGGTATCTTAGTTTTCCTTTCAAATTCAGATATTAGAATTTAAATATATGAATTATTTTTATCCGAAATGTGCATTAAGAACAAGTAAATGTTTATTTTATTTTTTTTCATTAAACGAGTGTTTTATTAGATTCTTAGACAGGAAAAAAAACAACTTGTAAAAAAATTAAATTCACGAATATGTATTGTATACCGTCTTGAAATTTGCTCTCTGCATTTTTGGAGAGGTACGAGCCGTTACAATTTATAATTGATTAAAAATAGGGCTATTCAATGGCGATGATGCTTACACTTTTTGTTTAAATTTTACATAATCTTTCATTTGTACAATGTAATGTATTCTTTCAGATGACCTATTTTCACAAAAAAATAAGAGAATTTTATCATAACTGCAAAATTTGAAGAATATCGTTTATTTCTATAATAATAACTCGTGCTAAGCTGAGTCACTGAAGATAATAGGGCCACCTCTGAGTATATATATATATATATAATATATAATATATATATATATATATAATATATATATAAATATATATATATATATATGCTATATATATATATATATATATATATATAGCAATAATATATATATATATATATATATATATATATATATATATATATATATTTGAAGATACCTCCCCATGTTTTCGATTCACGGAGCCGTCCGCTGGTTATATATATATATATATATATATATATATATATATATATATATATATATATATATATATATATATATATATATATATATATATATATAACATATATATAATATATATATATATATATATATATTACAAATGTTACCACCGCTCACGGGCAGGGCCCTATTCAAGGAGGGAGTGTTATTATTAATATTATCATTATCACTAACATCGCAATCAAAATCACTATTACCACTACTAATAATATTGTAATTATTCACAAGGCCCTAACTAATAATATCTTAATCATTATAACTATAAATGATTATATTCTTCTGAACAAATATAGAAGCTTCCTGCAGTTGCCTAGCTCCGTATCGGTATTCCCTCAGATAATATCCCATTCTTCGTCCAAAAATATATCGTGTTGATCTCTGATTCCTTCCCTTCATCAATATCTGA
>JABUQX010032641.1:10000-12875 GCA_015478945.1 Trachelipus rathkii
TGCTGGAAGCGCGCTTATGTTCAACTGATCCTTCCCGAAAAAGTTAGCCGTTCTGATCCTTCTAACCTATCGCCCTATAGCTCTTAACTTGTATTCTATCTAAAGTCTTTGAAATCTTCTTAACTCTCATTCCTGATCATCTGAGTCTCCTTCCCTTCTCTTCAGATCATCAGTAATAGCTTTCGACGTTTGGGGCGAGGTCAACTGGCTGACATATTATTACTCTATCTAACTGATTTATTTGGTCTCTGCCCATTAGGGACTATGGGAAATCTTGTGTGGTGGCGCTTGACATATCGAAACTTTTGACCAGGTATGGCATGCGTCACTACTCTCCAAGCTCCTTCCCTTTTGGTTTCCTCCTTCTCTTTGCTTACTCTTCTGTCTAATTTTCTCTCAGATCGTTCCATATCTGCACTTGTTGATGGATCTACCTCTTCCTTCTTTTCCTGTCAACTGCGGTGTTCTTAAAGGTTCTGTTCTATCTCTCACTTTATTCCTACTTTTCATCAACCATCTCTTCAGATGCTCTTTTACTCCGTTCATCTACTGGCTGATGATTCGAATCTCCATTTTACTCATTTCAAATCTGCTCCCTCTTTTGCATCTAGAGTTGCCTCTCGTCTTCAGCTTTTCGATTCTATTCTTGCCTATCTGGATGGGATTTCCCGGTGGGGTCACCGCAATTTTGTGAAATTCCACTCTTTTAAAAACTTAACTTCTTCACATCTCTCTCTCTCAAAAAACACTTCCCAACTTTCCTATTTTCTTCGACGGCTCTAACGTCTTAACCTGTGCAATACAAACATTCTTTGTTCTATACATAAAAAAGAAATTGATCTTGAACCCCAGTATTACAGTGGGTATAATAAGGTGGCCTCAAAAAAGCTGGGAGTTCTGTTCAGGTTGCGTGAATTTTTTTCCTCTAAACAGTTACTCCAGTTATATAAGGGCCTTATTCGCCCTTGTATGGAGTAACTGTTCTCACAGTCTGGGGGGGCCTCCCCGGCTCCACGACTTCCTATGGATTTAGGGTTGAGTCTATAAGCTAAGAGAGCTATTAATTGTCCCCTTCTTTCAAACTCTCTTGACCCTCTATCTCTGCGACGTGACGTTGGCGCACTATCTCTTTTCTATAGGTACTACAGCGGCAAATGCTCGGGGGAGTTGTCCTCTCGCATTCCACCTCCCTTGCATCGCCCTCGTGTCACAAGGGGTGCCTTGCTCTCGCACGAAAATTACGTGAGTATTGAGAACCCCAGACTTGTTCGTTGTGGTGCCTCTTTCTTTCCAGCTACTTCTGTTCTGTGGAACTCCTTGCCTTTTTCTGTTTTTCCTACTGCATTTAATCTTCCCCTCTTTAAAGCCCACGTCTGCGCTCACCTGAGAGATTTGCGTTAAGCTAGGGCTTGGGTGGGTTTTCCTGTTTTATCTTCTGCCCCCTCCTTGAAAAGGGCCCAGCCAGTGAGTGGTGGTAAACTGTAAATATATATATATATATATATATATATATATATATATATATATATATATATATATATATATATTATATATATATATATATATATATATATATATATAATATATATATATATAATATATTTTATATTAAAATTATATATAATTATATAAAAACATAGGTAAATTAACTAAAATATTAGAGCGAGACGTTATTTCAATTCTTTATTTCTTCTTACTTTTTAGCTAATGCAGAGTAATGCTTCCATTTTAAAACTAGTTAAATTATCTTTCTTTCAATATATTCACAACCCAGTTGCACTGGAGCAAATCCAAGGGGATAAACAGTGCTATCTGGGCTGCCTGATCCCTACCTTCATTGTGACAAAAAAACAAGCTGATTGACTTGAAGACCAATGACAATCACCAGTTCTGCGACCCTCTAATCAATACCCTCCTTGACGCCATAAACAAGAGGTTCTCCAGCACCTTTGAAGATGAGGAGTACTTTCTGGCCACTGCCTTCTACTCCAAGTTTTGACTGATGTGGATGAGGGCTTTTGAAGAAACAATGGCCAAAAAGGCAGAGGTCAGGGCCCTGATTAAGACGAAGGTGGCAGAGTTATTGCGGCGTACTGAACTCGAGAACGCCAACAGTACCAGCAGCAGCGAGGGAGAGGACATAGAAGAGAAGGACTTCTACTCAAGCATCTGTGATGCTGATGATTACACTGAACAAACTCAAGGTCAACGTCATCAACGATCAATCAAGAGTAAAGCTGGCTCTCATTCTAATAAGTTGGGTGCCAGGCGAAATCGACAGACAGCCTGTCAGACCTAGTTTTTAACGATGAGAAGGGAGCTCATTGATCTCTTTATAAGGTACAATACTGGAAATGCTGTCTAGCGCTGCGGTGTAGCAATTGTTCTCCTTTTCAAGTATCTAGCAGAGCAAGAGGAAATTCTCTGTTCAGAAGAAAAATTTAATTGGCTCATGTTTTATGAAGGGAAACATACAAATACTGCAGAAGGCAACCACATTAAATCATGAAGTATAGTCTAAAAAATACAATCCAATTATTTCACTCTTAAATTTTGATAAATTGTAATTTACTAATTCTTTGATTTCATTTCCAAATCATTTATTAACCCTTATCTTTGGCTTTTTACATACATTATCAGAATCTATAACATCAGAGCTAAATAGAAAATAAAATTTTATTATAAAAAAGAACACCGAGAAGCAAAGGGAAAAAAATTCATTTATTAATAAGATATCCAAAGTTTTACCAGTTATATAGCAAGTAGCAATATTCTCTTATTTTCTGGGTACGTTCGGTTAAGAAAACTGAAAATTTTATATTAATAATCTATAAAATAGGTGAAAGAAGATGTATAAATTTATTTTACATTTTTT
>JABUQX010032642.1:2500-34942 GCA_015478945.1 Trachelipus rathkii
CTCACAACCATAACGTTATTCTTATCTACGCTTACTTTCAAATCCCTCCTTTTACACACCCTGCCAAATCTCCCTACCAATCCTCTCAAACTTTCTTCAGATTCGCCTCACAAAACCAAACCATCCGCATATAATAGGTAGGGCACCCTCCACTCTCTTCCATTCTCCATCATTCTCACTCTGCTATTAATATTAAATCAATCACTTTCTACTCCATTTATTCTTACACATGCTTCACTGTCGTCATACAAACTTTTGACTCCATTCAGAAGCCTACCACCAACACTATGTCACCAACATCTGCCATAGAGCTTCCCTATTAATCTTATCATACGCCTGTTGCAAATCCATAAAACCTAAGTTCAATTTATTCTTCTTCTCCCTCATTTTATCAATCATTTGTTTCAATGTAAAGATTTAATCCCTACATCCTCTACCACTTCTAAAAGCACCTTGTTCTTCACAAATCAGTCCTTCAGTCACTCGACGCACTCTTTACACCAAACTACCTGCATATATCTTCCCTGCAACACTCAATAAACTAATTCCCCTGTAATTCCTACAGTTACCCTTATCCCCCTTAGCCTTATATAAGGGTACTATTACTACTCTCCTCCAATCCCTCGGAACTTTACCCTCCATAAACTCCTTGTTACACAACTTGCAAATACAATCAATCTCCATCTCGCATCCGTTCTTGATCATTTCACCAGTAATCTCATCTATACCTGCAGATTTACCATTCTCAAACCTTATATATATACACACTCATATATATATATATATATATATATATATATATATATATATATATATACTATATATATATATATATATATATATATATATATATATATATATATATATATATATATATATATATATATATATATATATATATATATATATTTGTATCACCATATCATTAATATCTGCAGGGTGATGTCGTCTGCAGATAATTTTTATAAAGTCCTAGAACCATTCATGAGGAGGGAAAAACAATACAATAGCTGAAAAGGTTTCCTGCTCTTGAAACCATACGAAGGTCAAACTTAATATGGTCCAATTGTGTAGTAGTGACTATATTCGCTTATAGAAGTTTTTATTTTTTAAATTTAATTTTAATTTTATTTCCATATTTTAAAATTTTAAATACCACGAAAATAAATTTTTTTCTTCATTTAATATCTTCTATATTGTAGAAAAGGAGTCCATAAAAATTTTGATGATTAAGTAAAATCTTAGGTTTGCTTTTTATTTTGTAAAATATTCCTATTTTTATATTCTACAATCTGGAAATTTCTTCATTGGGTTTCCAGATACTTTTCAAATCTGACCAGAAACTCTTTCGTTATCACCACTCTTTTATTGGAGATGAAAATTTTAAAGTTTTCGTTCACCAGAGTAAACGACTCAAAACACTCCATAAACCGATACAGTTTTTTTGAATCGTTCATCGTCCATTTTTGAATTATCCTCAAACAGGATATATATTTATATAAATATATATATATATATATATATATATATATATATATATATATATATATATATATATATATATATATATATATATATATATATATATATATATATATATAAAAGAGAAGAATAAATATATACAGTATATATATATATATATATATATATATATATATATATATATATATATATATATAATCGGAATCTTTCTTTTGGTTCTATTCAAAAAGCTGGCACTGGATGAAACGGTGATGTCGCCAATAAAATTACAACGATTGAAATTTTACGAAAATCGCATTCGTCCAAGTTGAAGCGTCGTCCTTTTTAAGGTCTAAGAACAATCCTAGCACCAGATTGTCAGTTGAAAAGACTTCGGAGGAGAGAGACTTCCGTCTAGCGGGGTTGACAGAATCCAAGTTTCAAACTTAGAAGCATATTATTCCTTCAAGATGGTTACAGGTGTGGTATATCAAAGAAACGGGTTTCTGGTTGTTTGATACATGTAGGTTTTTTCCCCAGTTCACAGACCAAATGTTAAACAGATGGGGAAGTATTGTCTACTCAGATCAGACTGTGCAGGTACCACAGGAGTGCAGATGCTTTTTTGTGTAAATGACGGAACATCATGTAGGAAATGGCATCATGGCACTGAACTCCATCTTTGTAGAGCATCAAAGCGGAATTGAACTCGAATTTTGGAAGGAGGTGATTGTAAATCAAATCCAAGTAGAGTGGTGAAATCTGGGGTTGAGCACGAAATTCTAAGGTTTTGAAATGCTGGCGTTTAGTTGGAACTGCCGGAATGACTGTTTACAGTTCGTCAATGACGGGAACATGGGTTGAGAGAATTTCCGAGATACCAAAGAACACCTAATCGCAATGGGCTTGGAGTTGATATAGTGCGCAGATATTTTTCATACAATCTTCCACACCGATGACAGAGGAGTGTCGGAGATCACCCTGGATGCGCATGTTCGAAAGTATTTCATGTAGGTTCGATGATTAATGCTTGGGAACATAGCTGCTGTAGCCTTGTAAATGGGCATATTCTGTACGGTGGGATTTCTTTGGAAATGTAGAAATAGCATCCTCCTCTCTCTGCTGACTTGTGAACACTTCTTCTGCCTGCCAATTCATGGGGGAATGCATCTCCATTTCTTTGATGACGATTGTGACAAAAAAATGGAATATCTTTGTTCGTCGAACATACTCGGATAAATGACTACAGCAATGGCACTGTAGAATGACTATCATTCAGCACGATCGTAACGCTAGGGGGCGACAAGCTCAGGCAGAGGGAATGGTAAAACTCTCCATGACTGCAGCATTAATAATCGAAATAGGGACCACTGAAATTTGTTCATAACGGATGTGGAACAACGGGATACATAGACACACGTGGAAGTATTTCTAATAGCTGTGCCGACCAGATTTGAGGCAACCCAGAAAAAAATGTATTTAGCTGTGTATTTGGGGTCTAACCTTAGTAGAACTAACAGTGTCGCCCACTAAATGGATACCAGATTTTGAAGTCAAGAAGATGTACAATAGGAAGTGAAATTGCTGTTAAAGATTGTTGGGATTGGACAGTTAATTTTTGAGATAGAGCCAAGTATAAGAAGCAAACTTTAAAATGGTACTGTGGGAGATGGAGGCGAGTTGCTATCACATGCAAATTAGTGATTAATGGGAGTTGAGCATGTGGGATAGTTTGGTGAAGTAGAATTCCGTCATCCTACCGGCATTTTCCACGGCTGTAAGAAGTTTTGGTATAGAATTCATTACGGGTAAGGTGATATAGGACTAGGTGTTACTCATTTTGGTAGAAGGAAATGCTCTTACTACAATAAGTTTGTATCTAGGAAATGTAACTTACTAAACTTTAATTTTTCATACGTATGGTATTAGTTTTAGTTACTAGATAAAATTAAGAATACTCGGTAGATTATATATAGAGTTATGTTGATTGGCATTTTTTGAAACGTAGAGTATTGTATTACAACGCGCGGCCTGCTTTATGAATATACAGTATGGTGATAATCACTCGGATATGCAATGCAAGCGGCAGGTTGCAGTAACTGCTCGAGTTTTGCTAGGAAATCTTAGGTGCAAAGTTTTGGGTTCTATTCTCTAGACAATGTTAAAATTGTGACCTTGCAATTAACACTACTGTAGTAGAGATCATAGGTAGGGAGTCTGTCAAGAATTGTATTTATATAGAATATCTTGCTTGTCTTTGGGATATTATGTACTCTAAGAGATATATTAGTGTATATGGCTTTCATCTATATTTACTATAAATTTGTGTAATGGTAATTCATGAATACTGCCAAATATATATATTCATCCTGTTACATAATAAATGATAATAAGACGTGGGAATTTTAAGAAATTAAGGCATGATGTGGGGTCTACTCTTCACAGTATTTTTTTAGCGTGTGTTATTTATTGGCTATGTGGTTATTATTCAATACTACAGAGAATGGGAATTCTTATCTTCATTAGGCAGACTGGGATTGTCATGCGTAGATATTCCCTACAGTTATAATTTTCGGTTGAGTTTTATAACGGTAAGCGTATGATTTATGAAATTTGCCAAATTTTTTAATTTAATAAATATTTTAGTGCATAACCATCAGTAAATTTATAAACGTTTTGTAGCATACGTAGTGTTTAATAAAACATTCGAAGAGAGTGCTGACTTTCAAATTATCATCATCGTACATTTAATTAATGCTAACAGAATAATAAATAAAATATGCATAGGAAGAAGATCAGTACGCTTGGGCCAATTTAAATTTTGTCCGTCTCGCAATTCAACCAATTCACCTCTTCATATTGTATGTTCGTTTTTACATGGTTTAATCTTAATATTTCATCCAATAGGAGGTATATGGGAAATAACAGGAAAAGATTGGAACTGATTGTTTTTTCTCTCGTGTGTGAGATGATCAATGTTTTCTCTAGAGGGTGACACGATAGCATTATTTCTTTGGTACATCATTCTCTGTCAAGCTGTTCCTGTTGCTGTAACTGAGAATTGAATATCAACATATTCCTTCATCTGTGATGCATTTTTCTAAGATCTGTGAATGTTGATTACAACTAATGATTGGCAATGCTCACTCTTTAAATCGCACACGAAGATTGACATGCCCGCTAAAAAAACCTGCTACTGGATATACTATAAGTCGCTTTGACCAGATATTAGATATTGGCTGTTTGTCATTGATTAAGTTAGATTGTTTTTGTGCTTAATCACAAGTAGTATTCTCGAAGATATTGATGTAATACTCACGCTGATATTTAATCGCAGTGAAAGAGCTAACTTTTTTTATTATTCATCTCACATGTTGAATAAGGGAGCATGTCTTATATAGAGTTTCACATATTTATGAGAACAGAACTCCCATAGACATTTGTCATGTGGTGTCTCTTCTATAGGGGATTAATGCCCTCAATACGATGTAGAGATCAGCACTCAAAATAGCGGGTGGTATACAGAGAATGGTTCGCTTTAATTCTATGTTATTTATTATTTACAGACGGAATACCTTTATTACAGATATTTGCAACCAGAGCAGCCGATGTAGACGATATTTCTTTAAAAGTGGAGAACATACATAACTCTATCAATCTACATCTATAGGTGAATTGTCATAGGAGATGTTAAATGGCGATAAGGATAACAGGAGGTGGGCGTCAGGGCTAGAGGAGAGATAGCACCTCCGCTGGAGTCCAATATGCTATTCTTGTGTACACAGAGCATGAGCATATAATTTAAATAACGTTAGTGTAACTCCTTTCAAACGTAGAGCCATGTGTCACATAGAAGTCTAGCACAGATTTACGTTGCTGGCATAGTTTGATGAGTAAATTTTTTATACTAGATTCTGGAACTATAAAAGCTTAGCATTAAACATTAAGTAAGTACGATACTACCACTATAGGGTTTTATGATACCTTAGGGGATATTGAAGTAGTTATTTTCTACTTAGGATGGGTCGGTACTGCTCTCTCTCCCGCATATTCATCAGACATCAAATCAATCCGCGATGAACGACAAGGGCGCTAGCAAACTCGACTATTTCCGTGACGTCTCGCTACCACGGATTGGGTGAATCTTTACAATCTACTTGAAGAGTAAGACAGAATTATTCAACGAATTTATGTGTTAATGATTTTAGTGGTAGTGTTATAATTGTGATAATAATATAATAATAATAATAATTAATAATACATAATCTAATAATATAATCAAATAATAATAATAATAATAAATAATAATAATAATAATAAGTAATAATAATATATAATAATGATAAATAAAATTATAATATTGGTATGATGAGGTAATAAGAAGACTGACGATAGTGTTTAGTAATAATATAATAAATATAATAAAATGAATAATAATACTAATAATAATAATAATCAATATGGATTTAGTATATAATAATAATAATAATAATTAATAATAATATCATATCATAAAATTATTAGTGATAAAACTAGTGTTTAATGAAAATAGTGAGTGTTATTAATTAGTATCCGTATGGTAGGCTCTGATGTGGAGTAGGAGAGTCCTCCGGAACTCCACGTTTTGGGCTTACCGTTATTGATAAAACTCACGCTGCTTAGTAACTCGGTAAATCCGTTATACTGTGCCTACGGAACGTGATACATAAGTTCTTCTGCAGGTAAGACCTCACGTATAAGTGTATTATTGTATACGTAATTGCACTGCTAATAAAATGTGCTAGGACTAGTTCTCCTGTCATGTTATTAATATATATCATAAAAGTCGAGTTCTCTATACAATTGGGCTCAGGTACCGTACAGTCATTATAAGGCAGAATCACTAAAAAAGATAAGTATATATACTAAGTTTTTAGCTGTAACATGAATTCCCATCATAGAGAAGAAGTATGGATGAGATGGACTTAATGACCTATATATGTGTAGTAAAAGGCACCGGAGGGCTCAATAGGTGGGAGTGTGATAATATAAAGGGAGATATATCTACTTTTCTTTCAAGAATGGAGAGTTATTGTTATACAATTGTTACTTATGTATAGCTATAATGAGAAGGACTAATGGGTGGCGGCATAGTAGACTAATTACTAGATGGGTAGAGCTCACTCGCCAAACAAATAGCGAAGGTGATCTACCTATTAAGATTCATAATTAGGTTAAGTGAGTGATGGGATAAATAGTGAGTATCTATTTTACTTTACCTTGGGTATTGTGTGAGACTTCGATTCTACTGTACTTCATAACTACGTTAAACGATATAATCTCCTCTCTTCATTTGATTAAGGCTCTGGCCGTGGAGTAGTAATGTGATTTATCTCTGTAAATTATAATATAATGATATATTATATTAATTAATATATATATATATATTAATATAATAGTAGAGATACTGATTATTTGTCATATGGATATAAGGAGCATATGAAAAGGATACAGACGTATGAAAAACGAAGGGATATATATCTATATAGAATAAAAATATATGAATTTAAAAAATTTCGTATGATGAACAAATACGCACATAACTAGTGTGATATGCATTGGGTGACACATATATATATTATTATATATTATAATTTATATATATATATAATAGTATGATATAGTATAGAATATCAGAGCCCTCTTACTCCGCTAGGCAACTAGGCAAATCTAGGGCGGCCCGAGAATTGAGGGGCGGACAATCCCTAGGGGCGAAATCTCCAAGTATGCATTGCTTGTCATATCTATACCAACCGACTATCATCCATTCCTTTCCACATGACAAGAACCATCTCAAGCGTACTCTCATTTTTATGGTTAGAATCGGCTCTCTCCGCCAGACCAAGACGATAAATAAAAAAACACGATCATTTATTATTCTCCCTTATCCTTCACACCTACCATACATCTCTCTAATAGCTTGGTTATTCACGCATGAGTATTACTATATTAATTTATATACCGCAATAAAAATCTAATACCTTATCCTTTGACTAGGAGGGGTAATTAATATATATATATAATTATATTATAATATAGTTATATATATTATATATTTATATATTATATTATATTTTAAATATATATATTATTATATAAGTATATATATATATATTATCTTATATAATATATTATTATATATAATTACTAGTTGGTCATACTATTTAATATACCAATACTCTCACTGGGGCAAAGCTCTCACTATCAAGATAAGGGGTGTTGCACGCTTACTCAAGTAAATTTTCATCACTACTTATCGCTAAATTACAGACTATTTATTAACTCAACTAAGTAACGCAAGTCACTTTAAATGTGATAGTAGGTAAGATTAAATTTCACAGTACAGGAAAACACTCACGCATGAGTTGGAGTGAGAATATAGACAGAACTCTTGCATTAGGTGTGAATGTGAAAAAAGTGTGACACACCGTGAAAGTTGTGCAATAAACGCATGAGCTATCTACTCAGAATATCCCCAAAGAATAATAGATGTGTGTTAGCCAACGGAAGGTGGATAAGTTAAGAATAAAAAGTTTGTAAGAGATGACGGCACTTGGAGTGAAGATCACTATTTCGAACGACATAATTAGCCGTGTAAGTAAGGATTACTATTATAAATATGTAAATGTTTTGTACTTATTAGCGATCCAATAACTTATCCTGTGGTCACGAGACAAGATTAAGTTTGGGTCAGAGAGTAGTTAGGGAAAGATATCGTGAATGTGGTTTTAGATAGACGCTTGTTGTGGTCTTTTTTGTACTCAGAGAACACGCCATCTTTAACTTAATGCATAAACGCAGGGTTTCATACTCATAGTACATTTTAAATAAACCATTACAAGGGGGAAATGAGTCGCCGGTGTGAGAACTTGGTTTTCTAGAATGAAGCGATTGAGAAAAAACAATCATTACGTACAGTCTAATACGACCAAACTAACCATGATATTTCTCGTTGTGAAGTAGTCGCCTACTTAATAGCAATACCGTGAGTATAGTTGATTTATTGAGGTTTAACAAAAATCATTTTTTTGATATAGTTTAAAGGCTTAATAATGTTTTTATTGTCAACAGAGAGACGAGAGAACCGTCGGAAAGAGATAGGAAAGTGGGAAGGTGTTTTAGAGAGGGAGATTTGTTAAAGTTGGTTTTTTCAAGAATAATAATTTTATCACACAATGAGTTAGAGGTCAGATCACCCACCCGGAAATTACCTATCTACAGATCAGTAGCGAATATAAATCTGGAAGTGTGAGATTAAGACGAGAGTGAACAATTCTAGAAGTAATAAATGAATGGAGAGCAGATTGAAATGAGTTGAAGAATGTGTTAGAAAGTGTGCGCTTTCATAACTGAGGGAATATAATAATGTGTTAGTATTATTGAAGACATATAAGATAATATATGTTGAAACACGAGTAGGGCGGGGTTAGAAGGTAAGGGCATCAAATATTTATTACTCATTACAAAATTCGGGGAGGAACGCATCCGGTCCAACCTCACTCACTTCCTAATCTATTATCATAAATTATTACTAGGAGTCCTATGCATCATACGTATCTAATATGTAATACAGGCAAGGCAAGGACACCTGAGAGGAGCTGGAGGAAGAGGGGAATAAATGTACTCAAGAATCGTCCATTGGTTGTTAGTTAGAAGAAATATAGTGAGAACCAAAGATGATTGGCCTTTATTTTCATTGGAGTTAGCTAAACTAGAAACTGTACAGATCTGATATTAAAGAGGAGGAAAGGCAGATTTACAGATAGAGTTGTTTTTGAATGATGTTTTTCTCAAGAGGCCAGAAAGATTTTTCAGTAGGAGACCGGATGATAAGGTTATGCTGCACTTTATTGTTAATGATAGCCCTGATTTGCTTCGGTTTAATAGTAAGTATTATATCCCTGCAACATAACGATTCTTAGCTTGAATGTAAATATTTTTTAGCAAGAGTGTGAAGGAACGTGAGATATTTATTCTCAATCCTCAACTCGATATACGCACTGTCTCTAGCTATACTGAATGGCCAGAGTAACTAAATACACGATTCAGTGTGAATCCAATGGATATTATTGAAGGAGAGAAAAGATTTAGTCGTAGATAAGGAATGATAACCTGCTTCATTACCATTCATAAGCGATTTCAAGTTCCCACCTTATGGCATGATAAACCGAAGCGTCACTACAGTAGATCAAAGCAGTATCAATATTACCGATAATTATATATGTTATATACATAGTGATAATGACGATCACGTCAAATAAGCAATATATCACAATAGGCCAGATTATAAAGTGCCTAGATAAAAAAACTCAGTATGGCCAGATGGAGTGCGTTGATGAAGATACATGATACTTTAACATTAAGATGAATTATTGAAGGTTTGGAGTCGAGTAATTATATAGCTATAATATAAATTAATGAAAGTTGGTTATAAGGTTGGTGTAGGCTTGTTATAGTAGGAGAAGGAATAGAGTGGGAAGTATCAATGAAGAGTTCACAGAGTGTGTTTTGGATAATGGTTATGAGTATTAGACGATTCGTGTTATATAAATTGTGTTGGTGATTGTTTTTTGTAGCTATATACAATTTTTTTGATAGCATACACACATATGAGTTATAATTTCTGGTGTTAAGTGATTAGCGACTGAATCTAACATGATTCTCGCGCTATACATACTTCCCTACTCAATGTATAAAATTCAAGTAAATAATTAGATATAGAGAGACGCCAAATATAATTTTCGTTGATCTAGTTGTGGTCACTATTGATGAAAATATCCAAACGAAGTATTAGATGTGATCTATTCTAGTATTCGTGAAGAGAGTTATGAAGGTACGTCTCGGTTTTAGAGGTGAGTGAAGAAAGGTTGCAGAAATCTTATTATTTTGCTTGATAAACTGCGATATATACTTACTGATAGATATTATTTAACTTGATAGCAGAACTTAGATTATTTCTTCGTTAATGTCAGGAAAAGAAGAAATATTATTAACCGAACTCTCTCAACAGACAGAGATCTAATCGAGAGTAAAGTGTGGTATAGAAATCTGTCGTGAAGATTTCTTTATAGTGTAGCAACGTTGTGTTACTTTAACGCATTGATTATGATGTTATCTATCAAAACAATAATGAACGATGGCGCTGAAAATGTATAGTTAAGCAGGTATTACTCTTAATCGAATTGTTAGAAGGTTTTATAGTGGACATTATTAAAGCTTTACGATGATGTAATGCCTCTAGATTTCATTCTACATTCTAGTGTTTTCTATAGACGCAAGGGATATGCATTAAATAAAATGAAAGTGTGAGAAAGAATGTGGATAATATTAAGCACTTATTTAGGGACTTTGTGTTTGTAAGGCGATACGTGATATTAGTTAGGCTTAGAATGTTCGATCTAGTGTTTTATAGTGGTTTCTGGCACTCGCGCCTGTGGTTATTCTGCCATCTTACATGCACATTCAGCAACCACACTTCACATTATTAACATACATTATTAAAACAAACAAACGAAAATATCGAACGCACAAGTCAGAGGAAAAATTTTCAAGGTTTCTCCAAATTTTAATTTTATGACATTCTCTGGAAAAATACTTCAAAATAGCCAGATAATTAAAAATACACTATGACCATTGCGTATTAATATAATATAATTAGAGTATTAATATATGTGCTATGACATTCCCTTTAACTTTATCTTTAACTTTAACTTTAACTTTCCCTTTATCTTTATCTATCCCCCCCCCCTAGTTTATCCAGCAAGATCATATACTGGTACTTCTTTTAATTTATATTATGTACAATCCCATACTTTTTTTTTTTTTTTTAAATCACTGACATTACCATCATTATTAATTTATGATTATTATTAAATATACACATACAATTAATTTTGACGCAAAGTTATCAAGCCAATTTCTTCTTGATAATGGATGACATTTCATTTGATGCTTTTAAGGTGGATTTAATTATGAAAGAACTTCCACAAACTTCATCTACGGTCATATTCTCCTTAACTGAAGACTTCGAAACAAAAAACTTTGACATCAGTATAACTTGTGGAAGTTTATATAACGTGTTTATCATAGAATATAAAGATATTATTACTAATTTCTTTGATAAAGTATCTCATGACCAACGTTGGGCCCCATCGAATCTTTTCATTACCTCTCTAAATCCGGAAACTCACTTCAATTCATCCCTTTTTACCTCGTCAATTCAAAGATCAAAATTCATCCTCATTTCAGAAATAATGGAAAAATTTGGGTTGCATTTTATTAGCAACTGGAAAAAATGTTAACCAAAAACCGGTTTGGAAAATTAGACTAGCTGACTGGAATAATCAAACGAACATCAAAGATTTATTCGTATATAGATTGAAAACTTTCAACTGGAGTGTAATAAAGACAGCCACCAGCTGCACCAGCCTTATTAATTTTCCATTCATGATCCCTTCTGTTAATAAAACTTGTGCTGGACTCAATGTTGATATACTAAGAATGTTTGCTGATAAATATTTTTTCAAGTTAAATATATCAATTAAACCAGAAGATAGTATTTGGGGAAGGTTCAACAATGGATCATGGGAAAAATTGATGGGGGAAATTTTTGATGGCAAGAAAAATATTTCTATCAACTCTCATTTTTTAAATCTGCAACTATTGAAGGACCTTGATACATCTGATACATATTATTTCCAAGATCTGGCATTTATTTCAATGAAACCAATGCCTCTTCCATCCTGGATGAAGTTAATAAATCCGTTTTCGATAAAAATGTGGTTATTTACTTTGCTCGTGATTTTCATTGTAAATATAACTGGAATAATTTTCTTTAATTAACATTTCTCACGACCAGGCTAATTACGATGGCTTTCACTTACTTCTTGGGGTAAGCAATTTTCTATAAAAAGAAATGAAATGTTTTTATAATTACTTGTATTGCTTAATCGTTTTCTAACTGTATTACTTGCTTTTTCAAAATCATTTTTCCTTCAAGCTTTATTTATGACTTCTTTTTTACTTTCTAGTTATCGCATATTGTATCTAAATTAATAAAAAAATCATTACTTCTCTCAGCTAAGATATTTTTGATTTTTTTTCTAATAGATCACTGGAATAATATTTCGGCAACATGTCTTTATAAAATATCCATATCTTTGGATGAAATTATTTGTTGAAGTTTGGGCTTTGATGATATTCATTTTGACAACTGCTTATTCCTCAACACTAGTGTCAAATTTAACCCATCCTCGTTTTCCGCTCATTGTCAGGAGCTTAAAACAAATGGTCAAGTAATATAAAGCAAGTATAACATGCAAATTATTCAATATTTAGATGAAATTGAGAATATTTTTATTTCAAATTGGTCATTTCAGTGAAACTTTCATATTTTTTTCATTCTACTTTGTTTTCTAAATATTTTGATAAATATTTAGCGTACTTAGCAATATTAAAATATTTTAAATCTTATATTTGCATCTAGGGTAGGGTCATGAGCATGTTAGTGCTCTAGTATCGTCTTCCGCATTCCTTTTTCTTTCATGCAGAATCAGCTTCATCAATTTTTCTATTTTGTTAATGTCTTCTCAAAAGATTCTTTCATTGAATCCTATCTCCTCTTTTGAGGTTTTCATTCTTACTTCATCTTAACTACTATCTGATTTTGAATATAATTCATTTTTCTACACCATTGCAATATAACTCCATCAATTTTTATTATAATACGTTTCACTCATTATACTCTGATTCTAACATTTCTCACTCTATATACCTTGTTCCTTGCAGCACTTCTCTCTATATGTTTAGTTTTGAAGATTGTATTCCATTCTCCTTCCTTTATGTCATTCTCCAAGGCAAAACCTATTCACCAGTTAATAATTAACACAAGTTCATAGATTACCTTCCTCACCTCTATCTCTCTCTGTATTTCCTTTATGATAGGGTAAATTGATTTTACCTTTCTGCCATACTGTTCAACACTACTAGAAATCATACCAAACTGTTAACTTCTCTTCCTTCATCATCTCTTCTTGCAATCACAATATTTGTCTTTCAAATATTTTTAGAAAACATATAACAACATCTTAAGTTTTTTCATTGTTACACCAACACTCTACATCATTTGTTGACATCACCTCCCTCATCTTTCTTTTCATTGTATCTATGAATGAAATCGCTGGAAATACTCTTCATTTCTTAACTCCAATTTTGTTCTCAATCTTCAGACAAAGCAGTTAGAGCCAATATGTGCAATACGTTGTTCCGTTGGCTTTTGAATTTGAAGTTTTCCGAAATATCTACTAATGGCTCAATATAACCTTCATAAGATCATTAAATCTAGACACTATTCTCTCTCTCTTCACATTTTTCTTGAATCATTCGTTCTTGGGCTTATTTCAACGTTCTCCACAGCCAACTGCTTTCCTCTAATTCTCAAGATAAAGTTAAACCTGCTAGGGCTTTTCAATCCATAATTAATTCAAGCAGCTCGTGAACTTACCCTTCTCGTTTGCCTGATCGCCTTGGAGATGATCCCAACTTCTAGACCTTTTCCTAATTATCTAAATTTGTTATCCTTGTTCTTGCTTAAATTCTTTCCTCTTAAATGGGTCCTCCGATCATCTATATCTCTGTTTTTGTCTATCTTCTTCAAGTCGTCCGCACAGGAAAGGACCCCCGACACGCCGAAAAACGTTTTTGTGGCACTTTCGTTCTGCAATGGGTCGGACTTACGTCATTACTTCTATGATTCCCAGGAATGACGACCAGTTTCGTGAAAGGGTCTTCGAGTGTGCAATGGCGATGTTAATTCTCTTGGCTGTAGGATTACTCCATGTTTTCTCCATTAAACTAAACTACATAACCATGGTTTGAAGCTGCTTGTTCTCGTTCTATTAGCCACAGGGACGCTGCCTTTAGAAATTAGGCATCTTAAAATTCCAGAAACCCTTGCAACTTATATTTTATCCCAGAATCGTAAATGACACTAAGAATTCTTTTCTCAGTAGAAAATGCAATAATCTTATTGGCTCCTCTTATTCACGTCCTTTCTGACATTTAAAAAAATGTTAACTCTTAACTTTGCCTCTTCCTCTTGCCCTCCTTTAGTATTTTCCAACAGCACAATTGCCGTTTAACCTTCCAATAAAGCTGAACTCTTTGCTAAATCTTTTGCCTCTAATTCCATTTTAGACGATTATCGAGAGATTTCTTCTTCTCCACCTTCCTCCAACATATTTATACTAATACTGCAATTTCTTCTAAAGGTGTTATTTCTGCTTTTTATGAGCTTAACACTAAGATGTACGGTAATAACAATATTCTTACAGTGATTTTTTAACTTGGGCTTTCAAGCTTGCCCTCTGCCTTGTTAATTCCACTCACAAGTTTTCATTTTGCCTTTTTTTTTTCTGAAAAAGCTGCCCTGATACAAAAGGGAATCAATCTCGAACCCTCCAACAATCGCCCAAATCTCTCTAACTCTGTTCTTTCTATAGTTTTCCCAACCCTAAGCAGGAGTATAAAAAACAATTTCTAATCTTTTCGCTGCTCGCCAATGCTTTCTGTCTCTTGGTCCTCTTCTTTCAGTTAATTTTGAGGTTTACTTCCATCTCTAATCTCCTAACTCATAAATCTTTCTAACCTAATCTTCTGTACCCCACCTAGCTCTTCTACCTTTTCATAAAACTCTCTTATTAGACCTTATAACTCTTCTAGCTCCAAATGTCGAAATGACTTCACCCTTCATTACTCCCCTCATTTTGATAGACGTCCTTTTCAACAACAATTAGCTCACGCTAGAATGCAGCCTTGGATCAAATAGAATCTGATCTTTCTCGAATTTTTGATTGGAGCATTGAGAACAAGGATGTTTTCAATTACTCAAAAATTCAGCTCCTCCATCTTTCCACTCCAAAAATTTTCACACGGCTATAACATCTTTAAAACACATTTAACTCAAACCTTTGTCTTTACCCAATATTCTGTGTTTTTTTCTCGTGACCTTTAATTGGAACAATTACTTCTCTTTTTAAATAAGCTTCTAAAAGGTTATGTGTTCTGCACATTCAGAATTTTCTTCACGCCACCTCAGTTGTTTTAATATGAGTGTCCCTCGCCTCTTATAGAGTATGCCTCACTGTCTGGAGTATTTCCACTCGCCTCTTTGAAGTAGGCCCAAACGCCTGGGTTTTTTTTATCAATGAATGTTCATTGATCCTCACTCTCTTTATAACGTTATTATAACGGACACTGCTATTCTAGCTTTCAATTTCATCATACTTCCTCATTGAGAAGGGTTTCTTGCGACACCCTTTTACAACAGATTCTCCATATTTTTCTATGCTCTCGTGACTCGTTTAACTATGTTAGATCTTACATGATTTGATAAAGTCTGGAACTAATCTACTACCCACGTTATCCTATTTTTCCAAACTACCCTAATAAACACTTTTGCGTGCGAGTACTTTTAGAATGAACACCGTATTCCTGATACCTTTAATTTGCAAATCCCAAGAAAAGCTAAGAATTCTTGTAACTGTACAATATCAGCGACTATTTTTATTTTATTGAGAAAAAGGTGTGAAGAATAATATATATTATATTATCTAAAATAATAGTATAATGTATACTATATATAATATATAATTTCTTATTAATGTATATATATATTATACTAAATATATATATATATATATATATAATATATATTATTTATATATATATATCTATGACTATGAAATATTCCAGGACTTTTCGCAATTCACAAATTTATCTATATCAACTTAATAAATTATTTATTTGCGTGGGAAACTTCGGTAGTAAATTTCAATACTATTAGAAATGTATATCTAGATGGAATCTGTTAGAAATTTTTAAACACACTTTGTATTAAGAAACTTAATAGAATTAGTTGAAGGCATTCGTCTCAAGTAAGTAACAAGTAATTTGAGTCACAATGAAATCTAGCAATATTAATATGATAGTCTCGTATTTGTGAGTATATTCGCATCAACTGTTGAAGGAATTCCCCAATAGTATCCCTATCCAGTGTGGTTTGGATTACTATCGATATTGTTCCAGTCAACTAGAATAAAGAACTTTTGCAATTCGTTAATTATTACTCAGAAAGAAAGAATGATATCCTGGTTATGAACAATCTAAGCAGCAAAAACAAGGAAATTGTAGAAAGGAAATATGAGGTAAAAAAAAAAGTAAAGGATCCCCAATTCCAGATTTAAGAATGAATGAAATTGAAGGCAATAAATAAAATACAATTGTATAATATAAAATACAAATGTATGGGATATTTGAAAAAGAAAAATCATAAAGATGGATCTGTAAATTTACAAAATCTATATCAAAGATATCATCTGCATTCGTCAACGCTGAAATTTTTTTTGTACGGCTAGCAAAGTATCGTCTCTTTCAATCCAACTACTTCAAAGCAAACTACTACAGAATAATTATTTGAAAGAAAAAAAGTTTCAGAATTAATAACCCTTCATCAAAATTAATCATCCAAGTTAGCTTTCTCCACAACGAATGGTCGAAATACTCAATCAGCAGTTTCTTTTTCTCTGAGTAGTCATCAACAATTATTCAGAAGCCAAATTTGTATGTCGTTCTGAACCTCTAACTGAAATGTCACACAGGTGAACTTTCTTAGGACGTATTTAATGAATTGTTTCCGAAATGAAAAACCTGATGCACATATAATGTTCATATATCCTGAGAATGCTTGTGCAATATATAGAAGTTATATTTTTCTGAAGTGAACAAAAGCAACAAACTCCTCATTCATCAAACATATAGAAATGTCTGACATCTCAAACAAAATTCAGCAAAGTTCTCAAAATATAGATTAATTGCGGCACACTTGAAAATCATTCGACCATGCTCAGTAAGAACTAGATAAAATACAGGCCAGAACAAAAGATAAAAAGTTTCCGGCATTAAAAACAACTTTTTTTCCAGATAAAAGTTAATTTAGTTAAAATTTCTTTTTATTTTCCAAAAGAATCTTAGACTCTTTTGCACAGTACGCCGATTCTGATGATAAAACAAATGTTTCCTTCTCCTATGGATCCATTTAACTAATTAAACCAATCTTCACAACGCCACATCATTTAAAATTATCATTATGTACATTATGCAAAATACTTGTTTGTCTTCCTCTAAAACTCTGAAATGATTAGTATTAATATTCCTCAACAATACGATCAAGAAAAAAATGATGAGAAGCCATAATTGAGCACTTTCTCCTCGTAAATATGTTTTCGCGTTAACATATTCGATGTTTGTTACGCTATAATGAAGTGACAAGGACTCATAATTGGAAGACACTATTCGTTTACCATTTCACTCGGTTATTTTGATAATAACGCCGAATAGGTTACTGGGGGTATTCCTACTGAATCTAAGTTAATACCATACAGTCGTTAATTTTCTTCTCCAAAAAATAACTTTTGTACACCTGACATTCAATCGCTCTGATGAATCTGTAGCAAATACACCTACTGAAGGGCATATATTATTATAATTATTACTAATATATATATATAATATAATTATAATATATTATAATATATAATATATAATATAATATATATATATATTTATATATAACTATATAGCTATAAGATACCTATATATCATCTGTTTGAGCATCGATGCATGGTCAGTTACGCTATAATGAAGTCAATAGTGCGCTTGAACAAACTGGGAGAAGATTCTATAAATCGTACTGATGCTTTTTAAACCAACTGTGGCTTAGTCGCAATGTATAGAATGCAGGCAATACTTCAAGGATTTTGTGTCCCCTGTTACTTTCTCCACGCCTCTATCACCCTTACACAGGGTAATGCGCAAGATCTGAAAGCCCAACAGAGCCCCCGAAAACATCGGACCATTTCAGTCCCTGCAGTGTTTTTTTATGAATTGGGGTAGCATTTTGTTTTTCGCTTCAGTCTCTCCATACCCAGAGGCAGAACGACTCATTTACGGTTATTATCCCCCTATTTCTCTGCCCAACCAGGTGAGGATCATCCTTAAAACCAACTCTACAAAAACGGAACTTAAGGTAGCCCTGAGATTGCGGAAGGATGGAACATTTGGATACAATATTATTTCCTTTCACACGATTCGCCACTTCCATCGGACAGGTTTTATCTTATCACGTTTAAGCACACATAGGTGGAGGGTGTATTCCCCCAGTACGGTTTGACAGCCTACAATATCATAATGCCAAAGCTCGGTAAAGAGCCAAAGTTTGCAACCAATCAACATACCATCTAGCTAACATGGAACACCTGTAAATTGATGGAGAATCCTGGCATCCCGTCTTCCCCTGCTGGAACACCTCGGCGCTTTTCCGACCATCAATTTGAGTTTTGCAAACATCGCTGTGGGCAGGGTATTCTCTTACATTTGGACCATGATATAAGCTAGGTTTTTTCATCCAACAAAATGATCTTAGCCGTATTCTCTGACCTCTAGAAGGCAAACTACTTTTCATAGGGGATTGGGGTCTTGCAAAATCTTCACTCGGGTCTCTCCATCTTAAATAGGAATCGAGTGATTGAAAACATCTGATACTTCAGAAAGTTTTGAATAGCAGTTTCTATTTTGCAAATCATAAGGTGCTCTAAAATAGATCTTACAAAAATGGCACCTATCTAAACTCCAACAAAATCGCGGACGAACAGAAAACACTTGTCTGTTCTGAAAAATCAAGATAATTAGGGTCAGATAATTCAATCGATCAGTCGAAAACATTACGTTGGTAATTGGGACTTCTGTACACCTAAATAAGAATTTCTTCAAAATTATGAAAAATCATAAATTTTATAATGAAAAGGAAAGAACTTTAATGTCACAAACTTTAATAAAAAGAATATGAAGAACATTGTTAAAAACAGTAAAATTTAGATGTTGAATACAAAACAAACAGTAACAAAATTGATCATATAACGAATATAACAATCCTATAACGAATATTATCATCAACATAAAAAGATATGAATAAAAGAACATTCAAAATAACAATAACATAATTTTAAATTTTGCTTCATAACTAAGATTATATTATATTATAATATAATAAAAAAAATAATAATTTTAATATTTTTATATATAAAAAAATATATATATATATATATATATATAATTATATATAATATATATATATAATATATATAAATATATATATATATATATATAATATATATATATATATATATAGATAAATACTATATAGTATAATATAATTCGTGGGCGTTAGCCTTCACCAGGAGGAGTCTTGAGACCCTCCCGGACTACCCAATGTTATTTTCAAAAAATAAAAATTTTTTCATAATAATGAACCGATTATATAACACTGGGGAACAAAGTGTTTTTATTTACTTGTGTATAAAACTTGCTTCTTATTGTATTTTGCTGTGCTGAATATTTAAAAATCGCATATTGTTTTTATCTGCCAGGTTTCAGTTTGTTCGACAACGTAATTTCACATGATTGAAACATGGAAAAAAATTGGAAAAAAAAATACTTTTTTTTTCCCGACAGGCAGAGAGACAAACGCACGTTTTGGATTATACAAGGATAATTGGTAAATAAAAAATATGTGTATCTATGACATAATTATATATATATATTATATATATATATAATTCATATATTATATATATAATTAATAATACTATAATATTATATATATATATATATATATATATATTTATATATATTATATATATATATATATATATATATATATATATGCCGAAATGAAAATTTCTCATTGATTGGACAAATGTTATAAAAGATATAGCGGCTTCTCATTTAAAAAAAATATTTGCTTTTTTTGTTTTCATGTGAAATTGCGGTTGGCGGTGGCGGCCAAAACTGAACCTTATATAGACAAATACACAACCAAATATTAATTATTTTTGTAATTACCTCAAAAAATACATAGAAAAAAACGTTCTTATTACTAAAAGTTAACAAAAATTTGTATTTCCCAGGATTATTATTATTCTATTTATTATTATTTATTATTACTTATTATTATTATATTATATATTATTATTATTATTATTATTTTATATTATGATACCGGGGAACAGGTTTTTTCTTTTGTAATAAGACATTTCTTATGTTTTTGTTTGCGCTGAATCCACAAATTATATTCGTGTTTAAAAAATGCAAAAAAAAAAATAAATAAAAAAATAAATGAAAAGTCGCTATATCTTTTTTATTATTTCTCCCATCAATATGAAATTTTCACAGTATACATAAATTTGAGCAAGATACAAATATTTTATTTAGAGTATCTGTTTGTATACCAAACCATTTTGTCTTTGTTTACAGGAAAAAAACATCTTTTTTGCAATTTTTTCCATGTTTACATGATATAATAGTGTAAAAACTGGAGGTGACAGACAAAAACCAATACGATTTTTATATTCAGCGCAACAAACTACATAGGAACAAGTATAAGATAATAGACAACAGAAGAAAACGTAAAATTTGTTCTCCAGTGAATAATCAAATTCCTACAAAGAGCAATAATTTATTCGCTTTTATTTAATCATTTAAATTGTGAAATTTGCTTAAAAGCAAAGATCAAAAGCGTGTTGAGGCTTGAAATGCCCTCGCCTCGCCGCATGAGGGTAAGTGATCATTGGAGTCAATTGACTCAGATGTGGAATCACGAGAAGAAATACGATAAAACGAGGCTCGCCTTTTCTGAGGCGAGCCTGAAAATGAAATCTTTCTCATATTACATTTATCATATTTTAAAACGATGCCCATATATATATATATATATATTATTAGTATATAATATCTAATATATATATAATATATAATAATATATATATTATATATATATAAAATATATTATTTAATTTTATATTATATAAAATATATTTTTTATATATATAGTATTAATTGGTGTATACTGTTACCACAAATATTCTTAAATATTGTGTTTTTGCTCTGTCCATAAAAGGTCAACTGCGTTTCTATTTCCCTATGTTAATTAAAGGGGACTAAAGGGAAAAAGGGTGATTAATCTCGTTCGTTTTCCTGGAATGAGCTTTAAGTTTTTTTAACGACCTGTCCCAGCGAACCTGGCTCAGCTCAACACTATATATATATTATATAATATATATTTATATATATATTATATATATATATAATATTATATTTATATTAATTATATAAAATATATAATATATATATATATCATAATTATAACTATATATATATATATATATATATATAATATATATTACTATAAATTATATATTATATATAATATATATCAGTGGCGTACCTTGAAGATTAAAAATTCTGAGTAGGCAAAATCAAATATATAATAACTATATATATATATATTAAATATATATATACTATATAGTATTATATATAAGATAATATATATATATATTATATATATATAAATATATATTATATAATATATATATATTATATAACTATTGCATTTATTTATTAAAGAGATCAATTTTGCTTTCTTTTCCGCAGGAAATCTCTTTCTAATTATTTTTTTTTTCAATAGGACCATGATGAGCTCACTTGATGCTTCGTTTGAAAGCTTCCTTTTCATATTGAAGTTAAGACAAGAATGACAGGCGTTCCTGTCCTATGGTATTTCGTGAGCAGCTTTTAATGCGATTATAATCATAATAATCAGTCACTGTATTGCACATGATTTCTAACATTTGTTTATTCAATATGCCTACAACACTGGAAAAAGAATTAGTATTTTTTTTAATGAAACTTAAACGAATACGATCTCCAAATATCCCCCGAGCTATTTATAAAATAACAGCTCAATTTTATTAAAAACACACCAAAAATCAGTAATAAATTTAACATAATAATAATATGAGAAAAGCAGGACTATTATTACTAATCCAACTCCCAAAAATCATTCCATTATAACATGGAAAATGGACGAGAGCTACTATGTCTGCAGAGGAAGCCTACAAAGTAGACCCGAGGAAGATGGTCTGACTCAAGGCCCGTCGTGTTCTCAGACTGTAGGTGTTTGGAGTCAATGATTTTTTAATTGAAATTATGAAATTAAATAAGTCGGTAAAAGAGATGATCAGATCAAGTTAGCATAAAATTGTTAATTAGTTAATAATTATAATTATGTTATTAATTAATATTATTATTATTTCTGGCTAATGCAAATTTAAATGGGGATTATTTTTTAAAAAAAAAATGACTGCTACTGACTCGTCCGGCACATCCAAAGTTGCCGCCTAGCTTTAGAGAAAAGGAACTTTTTTTTGATCTCAGGAAGTAACAATTGCCACGATCGCACTATTTAAAAAAGGAATCGAGCAGAAATTGATGGCGGCATCATAAAGCTAGCCTTCGAACGAAATCATTATTATATAATATAATAGTATATAATATATATATATAATATAATATATATATATATACTATATAATTATAATATATATATATTTATAATAATAATATATATATATATATTTTATCATATTATATATTATTATATATAATATATATATAATATATATATTATATATATATATAATATATATATATTATATATATATATATATATATAATATATATATATATTATATATAATATATATATATAAATATATATATATATATTATATTATATATATAATATAGATATATATTATATATATATATATATTATTATATATAAATATATAATAATATATAATATATATAATATATATATATTGCTGACTTTTTAATATTTTTTTGTTGCCTACTCCTCCTACCCCCAAAAGCCGACTACTGATAATATACAGTTAGTTAAATACTATAATATAATATATAATATATATATAATATATATTATATATTTGCAAATGAAAACGTAAATACTAAATACAGTATGAGCCAATTATACAGCACTGAAATTAAAAGACGAACAATATAACCTGGTTGCCATCTGGAAGGTTATGTTTCCTGAAAGAAATTAACAGACCCTATTAGCTTGTTGATTTACCACGGTTTGCGTAATGTAAGTGTTCAAATTGTGCACCTCTAGTTGTATACAGTGCTCATACCTTTCACGCAGATTCTCAAACATATTCCAGAAGAGAGGTTGCTAAAGACCTCTGCAAAAGACATCGACTTGCCAGCGTAAGGCAGAAACAGTTTTTGGCGGATCTATACAGTTGAACACAAACTCTTTTAACATTCCCCACAAGTAGGCATCATGTGGTGTAAGATCGGGGAATGGAATGAGTATCAAAATTCAGTTCCACGTGACATGATTCGTCCCGGAAAGTACTTTCGTCTGTGAACCACACATTCCTTAGGAAATCTGGATCATCGTACATCATGGCCAAAAATGTTCCACAATACACCATCCTCAAAGGCGTATTTTTCAGCATTTTCAATTTCGGTCCTCTTTCACGACCACCTCCTAATGAGCGGAAATAATAATCAACTATGAAAACCTTTTCCTCCGTCATGAGACCCATTTCCAACAACATCTGAGCACCACAACTTTACTTTCACAATTGAAGAACAATTTGGATGAAAGCTATGCCCCGTCGACAAACGCGCATAGCTCGCCTACAAGTGCGCGAGTTTCAGCAGTATATTTGGCGCTATACCGGGATACGAATATGGAAATTGGAAACTTTTATTAAGAATGTAAGATATTTCAGTCATATGTATAAAAATAAATAATTCTTTAATTAATTAACATAGGACACTAAACATGGGACATAATGATGGTAATCTAAAACACTAAACATGGGCATATAATGATTAGGTAATCTAGAACACTAAACATGGGACAATTAATGATGGGAATCTAGTACTTGACGTCATATATGTCACGCGTGAGTGATTTAAGCCCAATTGAGTGAAGCCACGAGTTTTTTTTTTTTTTTTAAGCCAATTGAGTGAAGATAGACGGCAGGCTTTGAAATCTCGAGCAACTTTATATATAAACCTAGGAATTTAAAAAGATTTAATGGAAGGATGTTGTGATGTGCAGCTCGCTCTTTCGGTTTTTAATAAATTACAATTCTGTGGATTTCATTCCCGTGAACAATGAGGACAGGTTTTTATTTTTGATCTTTTTATTACACTAGGAAAAACCCCAATGAAGTGGCTGTCTGTGATCCAAAACTCAGGATTATATTTTGAAAACGCATGAAATTTTTTCTTTATTCTATATTTATTATATTGAAAAACCCCAATGAAGTGGCTGTCTGTGATCCAAAACTCATAATTATAAATTTTTTTAAAAACACATCATATTTTTAATTTATTTCTATATTTTGATTATATTTTGAAAAAAAATATACTTTTAAAATTTTTAAAATTGGTATGACATACCCATGTTTAGTAAAATCGTTACATAACTATTGTTAGTGTACTAGTTTATTATTAAGTATATATATAATATATATATATATAATATAATATATTACTATATATATATATATATATATATATATATATAATAATATAATATATATTATATATATATATATATATATATATATTATTATATATAATATATTCATTTACTAGTTATATATATAAAATTTTTTCCGTTTATTACAAGCAAATTGTATCAGCCAACCTATGTAAAAAAAACCACGCTACGCGCTGATAATATATATTATATATATATATATATAATATTATATATATATATATTATATAATATATAATTATATATATATACTTATTTATTATATATTATAATATATATATATATATAATAAATATATATATATAAATATATATTAATAAATATATATAAATAAAAGTTTTCCGTTTTTTACAAACAATTACAAACAAAAAATTAATTTCATGCCAACCCATGAAAAAATCTAACGCTTACGCCGTGATTATATATATATATTATATATATATATATTATATATTATATATATATATATATATAATTATATAATATATATATTATATATATATATATATATATATATATATATATATATATATATATATATATATTTACGTATTTTTTCGATATTTTGTCTAGAGGACCTTTTGTCACAGGTCGTTCGTTAACTGAATGAAATAACTTGACACAATAATATATTCTAAAACTCAAAAGCAAGTTTTCCACTTGAATCAAAGCGCCCCTACATGTTCGAATCGTCAATGAATGTTTGAATTCGTAATGTGATTACGATAGGGAATTATCCGAGTTTGGAAAATGTTAAGGTGATGTGTGTAGATGTGTTATATAAGACTCGCAAATGATCAGGGTTTTGTATACGCTGCACGAATAGTCAGAACTATATATATAATATATATATAATATATAATAAATATATAAATTATATATATATATATATATATAATATAATATTATATATAAATATATATATATATATAATATATATATATATATATATATATATATCCAGGTTAGGACTAGGTTTACGGCAACGAAGTTTTGTTGGGTTCGGGAGAGTACCTCTAACCAACCAAACAAAACAGTTTAACCTAACTCTATTGTCAGTAACTATTGGTAAAACCTGCGACTGGTTGTATGGATTGAATTTGCCGTAAAACTAGCCCTTGACCAGTATTGATCAAGTTGTTGTAACAGTAGTTTATCTATGCTGCTACGTATTTTTTTACCCATAAAGTTCACCGAGTGACAATATTTTCTGCAGTATTAATTTCAAATATGTAAAAAACCCTAAAAACTGTCAGTTCTTTTCACAAATTTCATTTAAATGTTCTAAATTCACACTCTAAGTTTAGCTGAAAATATACAACAGAACTTCCTTAAGGTATTGGTATGCTCAATGTTTCAAGTAATTATAAAATTGAGACTGTCTTTATCATCATGTTGTACTTGAATTACTTTTGTACACTTGCAGACAAGATATGTCATGCAACTTATCAAATGGAATGACCACCTTTTTGCCGCGCGCAATATGGTAGATATTATTGGTCTCATTGGGACTATATGAAATAGGTGCGACAAATAATGCTCGTCTCACGGGTAGGAAAACTTTTTTATTCTTTCATGTGAGGCTCTTATTTTTTTGTCGATGGACGATGAAACTACTCGGAGAGATCTTCTACGGTTGGCCTGTGTTTTATTTTATGGTGACTGTGGATTATTTGAGACTGTTCTTCTTGTGCGTGAGTCTAGGGCATTGAACCAGGTGAGTCTTATCCAACGGAACGTGCAAACCATTATCTCTTCATTTTTGTTTCAGCGCGTAGTATCGGAAGAACAAAGCATTTTAATACTTTCTGTTTCGCCACAATTTTATGACCTCCTCTCTCAATAAAGTAACGCCGTTTAGATCGACAAATTGCACTCGCTATAATATTTTGAAAACTGTGTCTTGATGATGGACATCACATTTTATACACTTCAGGATTCTTTAAAAGAAAAATCTTTAACGATGTAAGCAGTAGTTAAGCCTTCTTCCTTCGCTAGTTCTAATAGTTTAGCATATCGCAAAACCACGTATGCATTCTTAATTTTATTAAAAATTATTGGTTGATTTTAAATCATATAAATTTAAATTATTGTATGTCTAAAATCATTTTTTTTTTTCGATTTCTTATGTAGTTGTAACTACTTAGGAATATATTAAACTCATTATTGTTCTTCCAATTTCGTGTCTCTGGCAAACAACCCTTCGTATAGAATTGGATAAGAAAAAGATAATTAGAAGTGGAACATTGGAAATATTGGAAAAACATTGCATAAGGCGGCAACAGTCATCATTCGAATGTTGGACAACAATTCTTTAAAAAAAAAAAAAAAAAAAAATCTGTTTGTTTCCGATGATGTGTTAAATAAAGTTAAGGCTATCAATATCACTTTCATAGTCAAAAAATTTTCAGCAAACATCCTGTTTCAAAATCGACTGCTTCGCATAGTTTTTAAACTCAATTGTTTTACATGTAGTATGGCAAAGTTGAATACTTTGAGTTGATGTCACGTCATTGAATATATATATATAATATATAATATATATGAGTGAGTATTATATATATACTATTATATATATATATATAATATATCTAGTATAGATAGAAAGTATATATTATTATATTACTATACTAATAATACATATTATTATATATATAAGTATATATATATATATTTCATATATTATATATATAATATATATATTATTATAAGTACTTCAATCTAAATATATATATATATATATTTATATACGCATTACATCTTCAGAAATATAGACTTATGCATTCAATTAATAAATAATAATTAAAAAGGCAAATTTATTACACGAAATGAAACGTTCAAAATTCAAATATGTGTGCTGTGAGGCATGGTAGAGTTCAGAATAAGTAGAAAGTGGTGTAGCAGTGTGGAATGAGGCCGTAAGAACGGGGTGTGATTGGTATGGTGAGGAACTGCTCTCCCACTCATATAGAGAGTTGCAGCCTCACTAGAAATGTAGATCAGATAGACAGAAGGGAGAGAGGTGTGGTTCTGAGGCTGACAGATTTAAATTTATGTGAAGGGATGGACCTTGTTCGTTGAATGTGAGAGAGGTAAACGAGGGATTTGAGGCGAGGGAAGTGATACGTTCGTGGGTTTTTTTTATGTTTTGTAATTAAAAAATGGATATATGGCCTATGTTAGGCGCTGTCGTGGCGAGTCAAAATTGGAAGCTGGCACAGATAATACTTAGCTAATGTGTGTAATGAGGCGGAAAGATTGTGCAACTGTGGAGAATTTAACAATTAAAGGTATGTTTGATATTCAGGCTATACATGTGTATTACAGTTAAGGTTCTTTCGTCGTTGTCTCGTGACACGTCGGATGAGAGAGTGAGAGGCAGAGTAACGGCCGTGGCGGCAATAAGTTGTAGTATGTGTCTTCAGATGCGGGCGAGTGTTGGAGCTGAGTAAGGTAGGTGTGCACAGGGTGAGTATGGTGAGGATATAATGTGTGAGGTAGAAGCAAAATTTTCTAGAGGGGCGATAATGGGTGAGTCGTTTAACGTCTCGTTTTTATTAATTATTCGTGCGCACTATCTGCATTCCCAAAGGAAAGTGGTGAATCGGAGTGTTAGAAGCAGATAGTTAGTATAAGATTTCTGGATATGAGTTGACATGAGCGTTGGCAGAAAGTATCCTGTATTATGATAAACTCTGTATATGTGCGAGTTCAAAATGAAGGCTATTTTATATGTAAAGGACCATTTTTTTCTGGGTGATTTCATATGAAAGACTTTCATAGGTACCTTTTCTCCCTCATCCTAATCTTACTCTGCTCTTGAAAAGGGGAATATGTGAAATGGCTAGGGGACTAAGTATATAGGAGATAAAGTATCTCTGTTTATATTGTTTGAGTGGAAATCTTGTATAAAGCTCTCGCAATGGCAGACAAACTATTTTCAATAAGGTGACGAAAATAGTAAGAATGAAGTGGGGTAAGTACTTGAGTGAATTCAACAGACAATATTTTCAATATGAGGTGACTAAAAATATCTGAATGATTGTGGTTCTTTTCACCGGTAAAGGTAATTATTCCATTTGATGTTTCTCTTGTTTTTATTGAACATGACGAAAGGATTGAACTCTGACATTATCTCATCAGGGCCTCTTATATTTTTTATATTATAGAAATGGAAAAAAATTTATACTTTTCCATATAATAAAAATGGAAAATTAATTTAAACCCAGATAATACATCTTAGATGAACCCATGATCCAAAAAGGGCCATCAGTATGGAAGTTATTAATAGTTTTAAGTTCCTCGGTAGGATCCACTACTCGATGGTGGTATATTAGGATAGAGATAAGGTTGTAGGGAGTAGAGTGTTCAAATGTTTTGTATTGGCGTTCTTAATCAGAAGCTTTTGAAGTTATACACCTCGAGTCGAGCGAAAGAAAAATATGGAAAGAGGGGAAAGAAAGGTAAATAAAACAAAATCGCTTGAGAGTAGAGTTTCACTGAGAAGAGGGTGATGCAAATTTTCAGAGGTGGGAAAATTGGAGGAGACAGGTGATTGCAGCAGGGTGTTTTTGATTGCTATATGTGTAGTGGTTATTTACAAGCGCTTGTGAGTGATAAGCGTTTGTAGTTAACCCCAAACATTCAGAGCATGTAGACTGGAAAACGTTTCACAAGTAAAATATTTTCGGAAGTTATTAGTGAACATCAAGGTATAAGATATCTTTGGGTCCAAAGGGGTCCTGGATTAGTACCTGCGAATTATTATTCGCACGGCATGTGTGTAGCGCGTGTTCAAGAACGTATCAGAAGCCAGATTGTTATAATATGTTCTTTTTCAGGAAGCACTGCCGCTCCTCATTTCGATCGAACTCACCCCCACCCAAGAGATGAAACAAGAGGCTGTTTAAGTAGGTGAACTCCTCGTTGTGAGAGTAGTGAGAATAATAACAATGACGAGTGGGTGCAAGCATGTCGGAAGTAGGTGGTGAAACCACCTGACCCTCCATTGGTGAATGTGGAAGAGGAGGTGAAGGAAAATAATTACGAAGTTAAGCTATTCATAGCCGCAATTCAGAAATCTTGCGCGTGGTGGACGAAGGAGAAAGAAGGAGACTTTAATGTGTGATAATAAATGTGTTTTATTGAGGCTGTGAGTAGAGTGACATCTTCTGAGAAGAAGGCTGTTGTCGAGGAACTTAGTAGAAAGAGGAGTCTACTTTTCTCGAGTAGAAAGGCTCAAAAAATGTAGTGGTGTCATGTTGTTGGTGTGACCATGTTGGAGCGACGAATAGAAGACCACAACTCAATGCATGCAATAAGACAAGTATGATGAATTGGGCTCTCTGTAGCGAATAATTGGTATGAACTCAGTGCAATAGATTTTATATGAACATTCGGTTGGGCTAGTGGAGTTAAGATGTTCTGGAAAGAAGTGAATAATAAACATAAGAAGAAGGAATAGAATATGAAGAAGAGGAGAAGCGATTTATGGCAACGAGAAATATTATAGTAAGAGGTGATAGAGGGTGATGAAATTAGAAAATAAGAAAAGCGAGTGAGGAAGAGTGAAGATTGAGTGGAACGAAGAGAAGAATCTTTCAAATGCTATTATTGAATTGGAAGGACGTCGTCTGTCGAGAGAGGGATTAGCGCAGAGAGGAGTACATTGCTGTTAGATTAGCAATTTTTTAAAGAGAAGTAAAGTATTGGAGAAAAAAGAATGACTATCATTCGTGTGTACTTAAGGATTAGAGATTGGCGAGGTATTGATTAATGTACAAAATTGTGATGGAAATGTACTATTAGAAAGATCTTAATGCATACTATATAGTATAAAAATAGAAATGCTCTACACATCTGCAGGTCTGGATGGGTTGACCGGATTGAAACTTTGACTGGAAATGTGTCATTGTTTAATGCTCGCCAGAGAAGCGAGGCTAGAGAGGGAATATCGTTATATGGCTGTACAGGTTAAAATATATGGGTGACCGGCTGCAGTTTCAAGCCTTGAAAATTGCATTACCACAGCTCCAGGAGGATGGGTTGTTTTGGTTTCCCCTTTATAGAACGGGGAAAGGGTAAGTTATGAGGAGTGTGGAATTAGTAGGGTGCAAGGGTATATGCATATATGGTGAAACGTTGTTTGTTAAGGGTGCATACCAGAGTAAGAGGATGATATAGTGCTTTATTGTGGTACAAATGGGAAGAAGGAATACTGAAGTTTCTGATCGGAGTTGGAGAGGTGTTTATACTGAGATACTTACTGAATTTGCGACGGATCTTAGGGGAAAGGCCGACCAAGACATAGTGAAAGATATTATGCAGGGGAGGGAAAAGAGTAGGTATTAATAGTGGATCAAGTTAGTTTACACATAAATATTGCGTAGTTGCAGAGAATAATAATAGATACTTATAGAGAGGAAAGTATGAAAGTATAGTATTGTGATGAAGTGTTTTTTTAGATTTTGATTAGAGAAATAAGCATTTAATAGATATAAAGTACTAAGTGAGAGTGAGTAGTGAAGTTGTGGAGTAGCGTGTATTCAGGTAAGAGGAAAAATGTAGATGTAGGGGGAGTTAGATTAAGGCTAAAGGTATATGATTGGGACCTTATTTATATAGGATATTAGTAGAATGTGACGTATATACTGTAATATGTATAGTTATATATATGTTGAGAGTTATTAGGATGTAGAGAGGAGATGTTTGGGTATAGTTCAGGTGAGAGTATGAATATGAGAGGCTCAAGGGGTATGTGATATTATGTAATGTCGCCTGATGATACTAGATAATTCTCAATATATAGTATTAGTTTAAATATGGTGATGTGTCTTAACATGATGAGTGCTATCTTGGTGTATTGATTGCAGGAACGAATGGTTGAAATTTTATGTTATTATCTGGTGTACTGTTGCGCGTTTTTCGTGATACTTGTAAAGCATAAGGACTCAATTTGTCGCGCTGAAATAAAATATCGTATTATTAATTGAAAGAGTGTAATATAGTGAGAAACATGAAATATTATTGTGTGGACAGATTAGTGCTTGAGTCGTGAAGCTTCGCTTATCAGGCGACTGTACGTTTTTGTGTGTGCGGTGTGTATTTAAGACATTTTGAGACAATCAAAAGTTTGCGAAGTATAATATGGCTTAAATAATTAAATAAATCCTATATAGGTAAGTAGATAATAAAGTGTTTAGTGTTATGAGAGATTATGAGTAGGGATAAAAGATGAGTATAGGGGTGTAGGTAGGTTTTAAGTAGGTTAGTATAAGGTATGTAGTAGCGGTTAGTTATATTTTATTAGGAATAAAGAAGTTAAAATAGATTTTTATATATAGTATATTTAGGAGATGGATTTGTGAGTTAAGTGGGTATAAGGTAATGTAACAGAGAAGTGAGTGAGTTAGTAATACAAAATTAGTTTAGTATGGAGGATTA
>JABUQX010032643.1:0-12724 GCA_015478945.1 Trachelipus rathkii
CTTATCACACCTAACACCGCACTATATTGCCATCTGTAGATATAATCTACAATAATGTTAATAATATACTTTATAAGAAGCGTGTATACCAAATTTTATATTAATGAAACTTTTACAATACTCTACATTAATAAAACTGATACATAATCAACAAAATGTAATACATATTTAACAGCAAGCTGGTACCAGTCTAACATTAACCCTCATGCTTGATTAAAGACAGTAAGCACCAACATCATAATAGACTTTATGTACTCTTCTTTTATATCTTCTTACCAATGAATTTCCTCAAAAATATATAATATTAAAACTACTCTAGCCTATACATCTATGGTGTACTATATGGAACGTTCTATCTTCCACCATAACTTTTTCTCACCTTCACTCATACATCTCAATGCCGCAATACTGTATTGCTCTACAATTTTGTCATCAGCATCCTTTTTCATCTAAGATATTATCCGTAAAACTATTTTAATCAGTTGACAACTTGATAGTATCTCAGCGTGCCTTTCGATGGACAGTATAACTCCTGCCGAACTCTAACTAGTAATCTATGCTACTTAATCACATGTCTCGCACTTGTCTCTCTGACTGTCAACCAATTTACAAACCTTACTGTATCTCAGACGGTGGTACTTCTCAATTCATCTCAACTGTCTCCCTGTTCGTCCTGTAGGGAAAAGCTTTTCGTTGCATATCCGAGTGCTATAAAAAAACTTATGCTAATACGCAAATTATTGTCACTACACGAAAAAAAAAGTTATGATACATATATATATATGTATCATATATATTTATATAATAGGTATTAAGTGATCACTCACTCATTATCCACTTCTATACCTACCTTTATACTCTACATCATTCTACCACCATTCCTGCCACCCAGTCTACGAATTCTATTTCATAATTAAACCTACCATATCATATTAAACAAATATTGTAAATAACGAAATTGTAGTAACATAATTATAAATATATAAATTCTACTTCAACTTTCAACTACCTATTATTATTATAAGATTTTAGAACGGAGTTTTAATGAAGCAGCGAGTCTAGATTATGAGATAATATTGAAAACTTTTACTTATGACTAAATGTATATTTATTGTATGTTCAGAAAGTGAGTTTGTATTGGCTTGAGCGTTTATATATAATATAGATAATCTATTAATCTCATATCACGATATTTCATAGAAACAAAATAAAATCTTAAGCACTCAAATACTTTCAATGTAATACTATAACAACCTATGTAACCTAATGAAGTATTATCAATCTATAATTTATCATACTATACTATGTATGTGGATAACCAATACTAATACATATATAATTACTTATACTAGTTATTAGTTACTATAGTCGATGATTTATTCCTATCTCAACCGTTTAACATATTTGGTTTATAGTCACTATAATATAAAGATTATTTTTATATAGATACCCATATAAAATACTAGGCTCATTATAACTATACCCCTACTCTACTAATAAAATACGCCTACTCATTTCGTATTATATACCTGAAAACTTTATCTTAAAACGATGAGACATGTCCATATCTATTCTGTAGCTAGCTACAATACTAATAATAACTAATAATATCTCTTCAATTGATATATTAATTTTCTTTATCTGTATAATAGGTACATTAAATTTTTAGGTTTATGTACAGATAATTAATTTCTTATAAAGCAACCTCTCAATTTATTTACAAACTCCTTGTACACATATAGACCAATCTTTAGCTTCTCCTGTAGATAATCGCTCTATAAGACCTCCTCAGAATTCCTAATATAACACGACAGGTTGATAAATATACTTACTTAATATTGCACAATACATATAATCACACATTAATTTCTATACACCAATATTTGTTGCTCTGCTCTGTTACAACTATCCGTCTTCTTGTATGATTTACCCTAAAAGCATAGTATTACAAGTATATATCAACTTTTAGTGTAACTCTACCTTATTTATCCTTCCTTCTACGAAACATTCATTATAGACATTGACATATACCACAGAGAAATCATCTGTTTAGAAAGAATGTATCTTGTTTAGAGTCTTGTATCTTCAAGTTAATGAATTACATTAACATCAGGACTCCTAATATCAAATTCATTTGGTTTTCTTCTTCGATACTTATGAAACATTTCACAAAAATAAGTCCAACTCTCCAACAATCTCTCGATGCTATCGTGTCTTATTAATATTGTTTCTTCTCGCTATTATAATTGAACTTTTGTCTACATGGATAATCGCTTAAAGACCACTGTCTATTTTGTGTTAACATTTTTCTATAAAGCATTAATTAGTTGATCCATCCGTTCATGATTATATTATATTCACGTAAATCTGATTCACTCATGAGCCCTATATGCAAAATTATCTATTATAGTAGTTAAACCCGTCCTGATTACGAGAAATACTAACATCTCACCTTATACTTTTCCGTTATTCCAAAACATTCTATTACTGTGAGATCTTAATCTATAGAAATCTAAAACAACGAGCCTCACATCTCTCAAAAAAAACTTTTGCTTCGTCAAAAAACTCAATATAATTCCCCTTAAAAAGTTTTTTAGGCCCCCAAAATCCATTTGGTATATCCTAATATTTTTACAATAAATTTATGATCCCTTGTCTTGGCTCGTTGATTAGGCCAAGCATTGTTTTAGACTATGAAAACTAATCTATTTAAAAGTTATATAGAACATCAAATTAATACCGCTTAATTAATCAGAATTTTAAACAATACGCTATTCACGCTACTGCTATTGGGACACAGCTACCAGTTTTTATTTTCTCTATACTTAAAGGTCTATCGATTGTTTTATTTGTGATGAGACCTAAAAAGAATTGAAATTTTAGATTTTAACAATCTAACAGTTATATGGAATCAGTGAAGAATATAGATAACAAATTTGTTCTTAATGCTTACTCAAAGGGAGATGTGGAAGTGCCAACGTTTCACTTAAAATCGATTCGTATCAAAGTAATTGTGTGGATATTAACGCTATTCTATGTGTGATAAGAGTCTAACTTTAATACATAAGGAGTTATATTTAAATTGTTGAAAAATGTAGAAAAAAAGATATTTTGGTTTTTCTGTAGCAAGATTAATAGGAGAAACAGATATTAAAAGCCACAAGATAGAAGACTGTCGAGAGTGGCTACTTAGTGTAAAGTATGAGAAAGAAAAAACCACATGAATGTAAGAAGACTGTGTAGATTTGTATTTACTGAAGACTACTAAACATCTATTTATTCTCTGTTTTCCTTATAGGCAAGGAGGAGTATGGTAGAGTGAACCAGCCGATATTTTTACACAGGTATTCATGAGTCGGAATCCGATTATGGAAGTATTGAGGATTTGCAGTAACTTGATGTAATGCAAATTCCAGTGCTTGGAGGATATAAGTACCGCAGTGGATTTTAGACTTGAGAGCAGTAATATAAGTACACTTATAATAGTAACTTTGGATAATGGAGGAGGCACCCGTATATATCGTACTGTACGTCAATATCAGCTGATAATGTTAGATCGAAATGGTGCAGTTTAGGAGGGAAGAGACTGTGTGAGAATTAATCAAATCTATTAACATTGAACAAAATATTCCATTGAAAGACTATGAGAGCAAAACAGGATCTGATCTAATAGGTTTTATGAGATATTACCAACAGCGAATATTGATAGGATTATAGAGAAGCCTCCTAGGCCAGTAGTTAGTAACATATAATGTAGATTGGTGTAGGCCTTCTGAAATGAATCAAACAGTATGTTATGACGATAAGTGAAGCATGTGTAAGAATAAAAGTCGGTCAAAAAGGTGATTGGTTTTAAATGATTAAATAGAGGCAGTAGCAGAAGGGATGTGTTAATGTCCTCCTTAGTTTATTCAATATTGTAATATGGCATCGGGAGTTATGAAAGCAACTCGAGCATGGGTGGCAGCACAATGTGCTTAGACATGGAAATGGAGGTGACGTGGAGGGGTGCCCTTACCTATTAAAATGAGAATTGATTGGTTTTGTTGTGGGCGACATCTGAGAGATTTGATCGACGGAGCATTGTAGAGAGATTTGCCCATGTGGTATAAGGAGGTTTCGAAAAGGTAAAACTAGATAAGAGTAGCCTTTGCGTTCGCGAGTCAGGGACCAGTCCTCGTGTGAGTTATGTTAGATGGGAGCAGCCTGGAACAACCGTGTCTGCAGTTTAAATACTTTAGGATTATGTTGCCCATGAAAAGGGAACAAGGACTGATGCCCGGCTGTGAGTAGAAACGTGTGGAAGGCAGGAAAGTTGGCTGGTGCCAACTGTTAAATTGTTGTTGAATGTAAAGGGACTAAGGTCTGAGTGGGCTACGGTCATTACATCGCAGGTATGTTAGTCTACCTCGTAGTTAATGTATACATTGCTATAGTAGTGGCAGGGACTATGGCTCTGGAACAAAGACGGTATACATCTAGAAGTTCGCAATGTGTTCAGTATGGACCAACTCTCAGGGCGTGTTAAAAGGTGTAGAGAAGACAGCAATTGATAAAATGAGGACATGAACGTATTAGAGATCGTACTATGGTGTGAAGAAAAGGGGCAAATGAGAGAACTAAAATGAAAGTACTTGAGATGTGTTTGTCATGTGGAAAGAGATCGAATGTTAGTCGTAGGTTAGCAGGATGTATAGTTCCTTGAGCTGGTCGGAATCAATCGATCGGCTGGAGCACTGAAGAACAACGTGCGAGGAGTCCAGTAAACGGAACTACTCTGGGGCTCATAAACTGCCGAGTTTAAACAGAGCCGAGAACGAAAGAGTGCCATAATAGGAGTGAATGCGCGGGATTTTGTGCAGGGGATGAGTTGTGGCCCATCTGGGCCACGGGAGAACCCTTACACGACGACTATGCCATTAGTGAGCGATCTGCCGCGCCACGTCGAACGCTCCTAGGTGATATTTTGACGCTACGGTCTCACTAATAAGTATAGAGGGGGCGTTAAGCGGGCTTTCTTTTTCGACTTATTTCCATCTTCACTACTTTTCTGTTCTCCGCGCATGCTTCCATGGAGACTCAGGTTATGTCTATATATGGAAACCAGATAATATACCCTTACTATAGAGCTAGGCGAACTGTGAGGAAATATCGGGGAAATTATATTAAAAGAAATGTCTGTAACATATCAAGGCCTCAAATGACTTAAGAGTGATGGACTGAAGAACAAGTAGAAAATGGGGAAGTGTAAAGTATGTGTGATATAAAAACAAATTTCTTACTATGTGTCAACAAACATGATTGAGAAAATGAAATAATACATCATGCATTTAGGGGTCAGGAACTCTGAAAATTTTATGTAGATCAGATTAACAGAGAAAAACTTTCTGGCACGGCTTAATCATATAATGTGATGGATGTACGCTCTGAGATGAATCAAAAGTAATGTATGCCGAATCAGTGACAGCATGTGCAAACCAATAAAGTGGAGCCGAAAAATGACATGGTTTAATACGTGGAGTGATGATTGGCGAGTGTGCTTGTCGTTCCATGGTTATTTAATTTTGTATATGATGAGGTGAGTGAAAGAATTAGAGGTAGGAATGACAGGAGGCAAAAGTGTTAGACTGACGTAGAATCTAAGGAAAGTTTGCGAGGGCTGGTAAAGGGGTATAGCAAAGTGTTTAAAAGGAGGGTGAAAGTAATGTAAATATAGGGTACACGGTATGTTAGTGGGGAGAGACGTGCCGCTGCTTGTGAAATCATGCGCGATGCGATGTGAGCATGGAAGAAGTATCTGAGCTCATGCGGAGGAACTTCAATCTTAGACGGGTGTATCGTGGAAGAATGATAAAAATTTCACCTGACCTAAAAATGTTTTGCTTCAAGAAAGGAGTGGATCTCGTCAAAACGAATTTGATTTAACAATTGATCAATTCAGAACTAGGCTTAAGAAATTGGTTGAACTAACATGGAGTACGATAAAACACTAATAATCAATACTTAAGAAATCACATACTCCAACAGTGGCTGCATATATACATATAGTATACTCCTTTATATTAATACTATATATTATACTATATATATCATATCTATATATATACTATAATATAAGTGCACAATATAATAACTACCTACATATATATATACCCTATACCTATATATATATATATACTATATGACTATAACTACTTTTATCAGACATGATATATATATATATATTAGCTACTATAGATATATATATATATTCACTATACCTATATATATATTATACATATATACATATATATAGTCAAATATATTCATATTAATAGTTACTATATATCATATATTATATACCCTTATATATATATATATACACTATCACTATATATATACTATATTATATACTATGTATATACTACTATATACTATATATATATATATGATACTATCACTATATATATATATATACTATACTATACGTATATATATATATATATCATATATATATACTATATAACCTATACTATATCCAATCTCCCCTCCCCCCTCCCTCTAGCAATAAATTAACTGAAATTAATTTTTGCAAAGCTCTTGACGATAACTTGTGTGTTATCAAGACTTGCATATATTTCCTAAGTACCACAAAAAAATGAACAAGAATAAAAACCTGTAGTAAAAGCTTCAATTCTTCATTATAAGCAGAGGCCAGCTCTCCAGTTCTCGAGGGACATTCTGATGAAACTTCCGAAAATTTACACCAAGGTTTCAATGATGATTCATAAGCGTTAAGAAATTCTTTATTCTCACTTTGCAAGGAAGAAATGTTACCTAAAAGTTCTGTGAAGGTTTCATCCTCTTTACTGGGCTCTCTCTGGGAATAAAAAAAAATAATAAATATATACAATAAATGAAATATTTAAATGAAGTAAATATTTTCACCAAAAAAAAAATGTCGTTGAAAAGCAAGTTTGATACCAATAAATGAAAGATAAAGATTCTCCACCTTTCATATACTTTAATATTTTAAATTGAAAACTCAATTTTAAGCTAAGCTTACTCCTCTTACTGCAAAGCTACTACGGAGCCGGTAAATATTTTTTCCGGCTCCTACTCCACCTCGGGCCTTAAATCCATTTATTTTACATTAAAAAGTATTTTTTTAAAACTAGTTCAACCAAAAAAAAATTTCCAGCTCTTGCTCCACTCAAAATCTTGAAGCTCCACAGCTTTAATTTCTACATACTTAGTAAATAGTATTATGGAAGCTTTTTAAACAATTATCATTATAGAAAAATACAGGTACAACTAGATCAAACTACATCAGAGATTTGTCGAAACGAAATGTGGTCATTTAAGGTAGCATCCCGTCCTTAGGATTATTTTTTAATATGATAAATAATCTTTTATTGGAATAGCCTCCACTAATAAAATATTTTTTAGCTCCATGCAGTCGATTGTGCCCTATAGTTTTCTGATCCAAATTTTCAGGTGGTTGTTGAAATAAAACTTGAAGCTATCTGATCACTAGTAGAATGATCAGAGACCCGTGGTTTATATTTTTATTCGACAAAACCAATTTTGTCTCCTTCACAAGATATCCTCTGTCTAAATAATCCATACTCAAGTAACCATGTTTGGGAAGGAAATCAAATATACAGCATGACGAAAATTTCTATTATTATGTTTGGACCAAAGGTTAACTTTGGAATGTTAAAAATATGAGTATAAATGATTAAATCAAAGAAATCCTCGGTACTCTTAATAACTTGGGAAGCAGATACAAGGATTCCTTTTTATCTATATAAAACTATTGCTTGGTCAAGAATAGATTTATTTCTAACTACCTTTCTCTCATAGACAACTGAACAATCATTGACACTAACAAAACCAAGGAATTAGACTTACTGCTGGAGCTTTTCGCTGTAAAAAAAAATACTTCTTAGAAGTTGAAGCTCATATAAAATCGAGAAATAACTTTCAAAATGTTATGAAGTCAAAAAATTTCATATTTTAATTGTGTAATATTTAAAATAACATTTTTAAAATAGGCAAATGGTGTTGAAGAAATATTTACAAACGTTCATGTGCCAGGAATTTATATCTTCAAATTTGTTTTTCTCTACACACACGAAACTGAGAGAATTTGTAACTTTTATGAATTCTCCCATTTTTGTCATTGGGAGACTTTCATAACTTTTTCATGGTCATTTCTCGAGTTTTATTATGTTTTTCGCTCTTTTCAGTTTAAAACTCTCTTCATGGTCATTTCTTGAGTTTTATTTTTACGTTTTTCCTTCTTTTCAGTTTATTTTAGACATTTTATGTAAATCTGGACCGAGGGCCATTTTAATAAGGTCCAAATATTACTGCCTATCTAAGATTTTTTCTTACAATACCCAATGACTAACAATGTATAGGTAGATCAATAAAGCTCTACAAAGACACTTTGTTTCAAATAGATCTTGTTACCCCTTAAATTATAATTTATAATAATGTTTACTTTGATAACAATTTAAATGACGCCTCCAAAAACTAATATAATTTACAACAGAAAATTTTAAAGAAAATTTGTTCTATATTGTCTGTGTTACGTGGTTTACAGAAGGACCAATTCACGGGTTGTGTTTTTGAATAACAGTAGTATAAGCTGTATATTTACAACATAACTATTTAATATATAATTCACTATAGATATTTAAATCTAAATCGTACACCAGTTATTTTTAGAAATTCTTTCTTTAACAAGTTTATCAGTGGACCCCTTAGGAGACTTATCAAAGACGGGTTAATTATTGAGTTGAGAGAAGGAAAAATACATTCATTTGGATTCTGGAATATATGAAAATAGCATTGAGTGATGAAGTACATACTACATCAATGAATTTCTGTGGTATTGTATACCTGGCTAGTGTGGCTACATTAAAATATTAAAACACTTAATTTAATATAATAATAAAAAAATATGCAACCTATGGCAAGACAATTCTAAATTTGAATTCTTTTATCAGTGGTTAAGCCTCAGACCCTGATTGAAGAATGATACACATAAGAAAATTGAATTATATAGAATTATATAGAATTCAAATTTCCTAGAATACTCTAAATAGATGTCACATATGCTCAACAAGACTTACTCTAAAACATATTTTTATCAATTTCCCTATTTTTGTCCATCAATGAAGCATTACAGCAAATTTTCTTTCAAATAATTCTTTAACTTTTAATTCAGAAAATTGAAAATTTGCATTTTGGTTTTCTTCGTAAAGTTAAATTAATTTGATGTCCTTTTATAATACAGCAATTTTTATTTAAAATATATATCTATGTGTAGAGTAGAATGAGATTTCACCAGTCAAGTTAGTTTACCGTTATTTGCCTTTGTCAGTTCTGCACACATTAAATTTATTATACAAGTATGCAATTTGCAAAATTATAACAAGAAAAAAATTGTAAAAAAAATTGTACATCACCAACATATATATATTATATATATATATATATATCATTATATATTTATATATAATATATATATATATATATAATATATTATATATATATTAATATTAATATATATATATATTATTCGTTGGTATATATATATATATATATAATATATAATACGTATATATATATTATATATAATGCGGATGATTTGGTTCTGTGTTGCGAATCCTGAAGAGAGTTTGAGAGGATTGAAAGAGAGATGGCAGGGTGTGTAAAAGGAGGGCTTGAAAGTAAACGTGATAAGAGTAAAGGTTAATGGTTGTGATGAGGACAATCGCTCAGGTGAAGTTAGTTAGATGGTGGAGCGCAGCTAGAACACAACAGTGTCTGAGTTCATATTAGGGTAATATGTTTAGGATGAGAAGGGAACAGGACGATGCATGAGTGTAGTAGAAGTTGGATGGAATGGCAGGAAGTGGCTGGCTGCAATTAATCAGTTGGTGAATTGCAAAGGGACTAAGTCTTGATGTGCTAGGGTCTACATGAAGGGTATAGTTGTTACCTGTGTATATTTGTATGGTGAGTGAGACTATGTCTGTGAATAAGAAGTATAGATTCTAAAAGTTCAATTGTGTTCCAGATTGGACAATCTTAGGGGTGTGCTAGGTGTGAGAAGAATGAATAAAATGAGGAATGAACGTTTTAGAGAGTGGTGTGGTGTGAAGAAAGGGATAAATGACGAGAATAAATGAAAGTATGTTAGATGGTTTGGTCATGGAAAGGATTGATGATAGTAGGTTGGTTAAGAGGCGGATGTATAGTGGTGCGTGTGTTGGGCAACCGCCGGCTGGGAGACCGAAGAGAAAGTGGATTGAGTGGGTGAATGTCTGAAAGGAGAGAAATGTGAGTTTGGAGAGCGAAGAATAAAGGTGCTGTATAGGAGAGAACGCGGGTTTGTATGGGGCATGGTATGTAAGCCCAACCTGGACCGAGGGATGAACCCTTACATTGACGTTTACCTAGTGAGGGTCCGTCGCGGTTCATGATGCTCTAGGGTGGATTCTGTCTGTTGCCGAGCTTCACTAATTAATGGTACGAGAGGGGGGCGGTAGGCTTGGGCTTCTCTTTTCGACGTTCGTCATGTTCTCCTACTGCTTTCCTTTTCCGATGCTTTGTACAGCACCTTAACCACCCCAATTTGGGGCAAAGAGGAAGTGAAGAAGAAAGAAGAAGAAGATTTATATATATATATATATATATATATTATATATATTATGATATATATATTATATATAATATATTATATATATATAGTATATATATATAATATACATATAATTAAAAGGAGTTTGGACGTGGCAGGGAAAAAAAACTCAAACCCTCTTTAAATTAAATGTAAAAAGAAAAAAAAAAACAAGTTTTAAAGAAATAAGAAAATAACATGGGAATTAAAATTTTCTTAAAAAAATTAAGAGTTTACCGATTCGAGACTACTCAGTCTCCTCCTCCAGAACTAACAATGAAAATAAATTTAATCTTAAAAAATTAATAAAAACTAAAAATAAAAAAGTAAAATATATAACAAGTAAAAGAACAAAAGGCGACAAAAAATTGATTCACTTTCTTTATTCTTTCTTCTTTCTTCCTTCCTCTTTGCCCCAAGATTGGGGTAAGGTGCTGTACAAGCATCGGAAAAGAAAAGCAGTAGGAGAACATGACAAACCGTCCGAAAAGAAAGCCCAGCCTTACCGCCCCCTCTGTACCATTAATTAGTGAGAGCTCGTCCCAGACACCATGCCCCCATACAAACCCCGCCATTCTCTCTATCATGCACCTTATTCTCGCTCTGCCAAACTCACATTTCTCTCCTTCAGACATTCGTTCACCGACTCAATCCACTTCCTCTTCGGTCTCCCAGCCGGTCTGTTCCACACACTCTCCACTATACATCCGCTAACCAACCGACTATCATTCATGCCTTTCCACATGACCAAACCATCTCAACCAAACCATCTTTCTTTATGATGTTAAGAATTTAGTTTTTTCAGATAGGTCTTCTTGTAATTTGAATCAAAATTAAAAAACCCTCAGATTACTATTGAAATTTACACTTGAGCCGCGTCAGCTTTAATTACTCGAGTCTAGAACCTGGGGAATAAATAAAATTTGTGTAAGGTACAGTTATTATAATTATTACAAAGAAATTACTTTAAGTAAAACTATACAGAAACAAAAATATTTAACTAACTGTTTTAAGGAAATTTTAAAAATTTAAACAAGACTGCATATACTTTCTTATTAAAAATGAAAATGTTTTCAACTAAAATAAGTTTAATTCACATATGTAGCCTATTCTTTTCCTTAAGTTAAAATAATAAGTTTTTATCAGTTTTTTTTTTTTTTTAGGGAGAGAGAGAGAGAGAGAGAGAGAGAGAAGGAGAGAGAGAGAGAGAGAGAGAAGGAGAGAGAGAGAGAGAGAGAGAGAGAGAGAGAGGAAGAGAGAGAGATGAGAGAGAGAGAGGAGAGAGAGAGAGAGAGAGAGAAGAGAGAGAGAGAGAGAGAGAGGAGAGAGGAGAGGAGAAGAGAGAGAGAGAGAGAGAGAGAGAGAGAGAGAGAGAGAGAGAGAGAGGAGGAGAATGAGAGAGAGAGAGAGAGAGAGAGAGAGAGAGAGAGAGAGAGAGAGAGAGGAGAGAGAGAGAGAGAGAGAGAGAGAGAGAGAGAGAGAGAGAGAGAGAGAGAGAGAGAGAGAGAGAGAAGAAGAGAAGAGAGAGAAAGAGAAAGAGAAAGAGAAGAGGAGAGGAGAGAGAGAGAGAGAGAGAGAGAGAGAGAGAGAGAGAGAGAGAGAGAGTAGAGAGAGAGAGAGAGAGAGAGAGAGAGAGAGAGAGAGAGAGAGAGAGAGAGAGAGAGAGAGAGAAGAGAGAGAAGAAAGAGAAAGAGAAAGAGAAAGAGAAAGAGAAAGAGAAAGAGAAAGAGAAAGAGAAATGAGAAAGAGAAAGAGAAAGAGAAAGAGAGAGGAGAGAGAAGAGGAGAAGAGAGAGAGAAGAGAGAGAGAGAGTGTTTTTTTTTATACATGCTCCGAAATACAATCTTATTAACTTGATCGACAATATCGCCTTACATACTCGACAAAAAATCTAAACCCTTTATAATCCTCGAGTGATATTAATTTTCTGAATTTTAAGCTTTGAAACCGGCTAGAACCTTTATACATAATATTCCTATTTTAAGTTAATACATTTACTGATCTGTTTATCCAAATTTTGGCTTACAGAACTAAGAGCCATAATAATGG
>JABUQX010032644.1:0-20501 GCA_015478945.1 Trachelipus rathkii
AAACCTCCGAGAGTTTTCTAGATTTTCTCGAGAATGCAACGAGAAATCCGTACGAGAACCCCCATCGCAACTCGCCTAAGACGATAGCGTTGACTTTAACAAAACACATGCTCGTACAGAATAACGTCGATGGCGCCGCCGTTTCGGTAGCCGCCAGAACCGCCGGAATTCTTAGGAAAATGAATATCGCGTATGAATATTTGACAACTTTAATTTTATCATTAGATCGTTATAAATCATTTATAAATTTAATGGACGTAATGATACGACAACAACGAGGATCTTTGTTAAAAATCGAGAATCTAGAAATTATTAATAAAGGTACTGCTCCTACTAACACCCTCCGCCACGACGACTTTTTCGAATTGCTGAAAAATGCCTCGATCGTCTTTCCAAATCTAATAGCGTTAAAATTATCGTGCGGATGTTGCCACAGCACGATGGAAAAATCGAAAGAAACCTTTCGCGAGAAAGAGTTTTCGAGGCGATTGGAAGAGCTTCGGATTCCTTCGTTAAGTAATTTAACCGCGTTGGTCGTGGATTATAACAACATAGATGAAATTATGGGAATCTCTTCGTCGTTGATTAATTTGCAAAAAATCGGAATTCGTTTAAATCATCAACACTCGCCAACTGTTATTTTTAGCGATCCCGTGGTGCGATTAGTTTCAAAAACCGGCGTAAAGACGTTAGAATTGATTTTGAGTTTCTCTTCGGAAGAAGAATTATTCCCCAGCTTCGCGTACACCAATATGTGGCGAGAACAATTGTTCGAATATTTTGGGCCTGACTGTGGTGGCGACGGCTGTACTAACAAAAAATTAACCAATTTAGTTTTGGTGGTTGAAATCGATCGACGAAGAATAATCGATCTGAATATCGAGGAGACACCACGAGTCGAAAATTATTCGAAATCGACGGTAGGTGAAGTAGAAGAAGAAGAAGAAGAACCGTTAGCGGAAATACTACATTCTAAATTTGAAAAGCTTTATACTAAAAGTTGGAAAACGACAGAGATGAAAATATCTTCTTGTATCGCGTGTCGAGCGCTACGCGCGATTATGCTGCTTTTTGTGCGCGGTTTATCAGAAAATAATCGACTAAGATGCCATTTACCATCGTGTAAATCGTTTCACACGGCATTAGAAGCGAAAATAATCGATTCTTGGGATTCGAAAAATTTCGGTAACCCATTACGAAGGAAAATTAGAATGGTCGATGTTTCCTGGAATTGAAGATGCAAAACTTTTGTAATTTTAACGATGTTCTGCGAAAAGACGAAAGCCTCGATACTGCGTCACCGCGCCGCCAATTTCAGAACGTGTACCGTTTAAAATTGATATTGGACAGATGTCGAAGCTATTGGGCAGGATTTCTTAATTCTAGCTCGATGAGTATGGAGATTGCCAAAGCGTTCCCTAATTTGTCGTATTTGGAAATAAGAAGAAACAATTATCAACGAATGTTTACCCACAAATATTTACGCGATGAACATTCTCCCGTTTTCAAAAATTTGTTAGAACTAAAAATGGATTATAGCGATGCTTTATTAGATATATGTGACGTCTCTCCGAATCTAAAAAAGATCACCGTATTCCTTAATTGGGAGAGTATTTTACTTTGCAGAATTCATAAATCGTTGGATGTTATTCGCCGTTCTTCAACATCGACAATAGAATTTAATTTTGACTATTATTTAACGGATAGAAACAATTTGTGTTTGAATTATCCCAGTAGCTGTGGTCACGGATTTGGAACAAACTCAAATCGCTTGCGCGGTAACATTATAGTGTCTTTGGCAGATAAAAGTGGAAATTCACTCATTCGTTGGAATATAAAACTATGGGATTTCTTCGAAAAGAGGCGCGTTTTGGACGAGTCATCGTACGATAGCGTTCGCGATAATGAATATGGAGAAGCGAATTTCTTTCAGGGTCATTTTTGCGTGAAAGGCGAAGATTATTTCAATTACGAATGTTCGTTTTTTACGTTTCTAGAGAATTATCAAGAACTCAAGCCTAAAACATTTCATTTGCTTTTCACGGATATTGACAGCCACGATTTTTTTTATAAACTTTTTAATATTGTCGGTCGTAAAATAAACAATATTCGCGGCAAAATGCAGTGAATTGAATAATAGTCTCTGCATATATTATTGTTTTTTTTAATTTTATTTTGAAAAATAATTCTTTTCTACATTGGCAATTTTTTTTTTATTTAAAAAACATTCAATGTTTAAATTTAAAAAATAAAAATTATTTTTTTAGCCTTATATTTAAATTTTAAAACTATATTTCTAGTAGTTAATGCTTTATGTGTGTGTAAAGTTTTTTTATTTGAATACAAATTTCCATTATATTTTTAATTTGTAATCGAAATAAAGATTAAAGTTTGTTTTAGTTTTGAAAACGAATTTTTATCACTTTTCTTCTACTTTTTATATTAATTTGTTTTAAACTTGTATTAACAAGTTTGTTCTATTTATATATATTTTGAATTTATGTATGTATTTAACCTTCTTTACATTTTTTATCACCGGGAAATTTCCGGGCTAAATTTTTTGTTAATAAAGGGAACAAGAAGATCAAATTTGTGCCAAAACGCATAATAAAATCGCACTAAAGGGAACGTTACTTCGTGAATTTTAAAGATTCGTAGAAAAAAAAATAATGGTCATACGTAAATGCAATTTCGATCTATCAATTAGTTATGACCTACTGAAAGGAGGCATACTAAAATCGCACTAAATGGAACGTTACTTTGTGAATTTTAAAAATTCAAAGAAAAAAAAATAATGGTCATACGTAAATGCAATTTCAATCTATCAATTAGATATGACCTACTTTAAGGAGGCATGCTAGTTTACGGCCTAAATTCCGTGGTTTTCTTTTATTTCTGGTGGAAAAAATTTCTAAAGGGAACAACCAATTTAAATTTTTGACACAATCCCATAATAAAGGGACGGTTTTTTGGTCCACCACCTTACGCAAAGGGGGAAACACTTAGTGTTTTTCCGGAAATTTTGAAACTTGTCCCAGGAACCCCCTGTACCCTTGCAAACTAATGTGACACAAAAAATGTTCCCTTTATTATATGGGTTTGTTCCAAAAATTTAAATTAATTGTGCCCTTTAGAAATTTGAATTTTTTGTTCACTTTACTAACAAAGAATTTAGACCGATAATTTCCAGATGTGTAAGATGCCATAATATTGACAGGCTTATTTTTTCAAACTAGTCTGACCTAACAAGTTGAAATTATAGTATGTTGTAGACGCGGGGTTTAATTTTATTTTCTTTTCAAAAAACAAAAAGAAAACCGGCCTGTTTTGTACGAATAATAAAAATATCACGGAAGTTTTTGAATAAAAAGAGATTTTTTAGTAGGAAATATATCAGAACTAGATGTATAAAAAGGAAATTAAATTAAACTAAATTTTTTATTTCAATAAGTTTACAAACTTCTTTATTTTCTTCGCCACAATTTTAAAAAGTCTGTTAAAAAATTCATAATCAGTAATAATCTCTCTCGTCTCATCAACAAAATGGATTCTTTTTGGAGTAGTTTTATGAAAATTATCTAAAAAATAGAATATATTTCTATAAGATTTAAAGTAAACATCTTCTTTTAGCCATAGGTCGTATTCAGAGAAATTTAATAGCGTATCTTTGCATTCATCTAGTATTTCAGAAGGTCTGGGTGGATTAGGATCCCTAAATCCGTAGGTTTGTGTTATATGCCAGTGAATAAGAGAATTTCCGCCGGCGTCAGTCAAAGTTATTAATATATTTTTGATAGTAACTCCTATTCCTTCTGCCAAAAACTTCAACATACAATAATGTGGGGGAGGTTTTTTACGGCGAGGGATCTTAACATTTTGTTGACGTTCTAAATAACCATCGAAATTCAATTCTAGTGTTGTTTCATAAGGTCTGAAAATTTCCACAAAGTCACAAAGTGATGAAATAGAAATACCATCATCATCCTCCAACCCAAAAAATATGGTAACTTTTTCTAAATTCGGAGAAACATCATAAATATGTTTTAAAGCATCAACGAAATCAATTTTTAATTCTTTCAAATTTTTAAACACGTATGCATACTCGAGTTTTTTATTGTAGTGTTTAAGGGCAGTCAAATATAAATAATTTTTGCGCCTGATTTCTAAATTCGTCAAATTTGGGAAAAATGTTTCGGCGATTTTCATACTTAAATATTGAGCTTCATCAAGAGTTTTGTAAAATTCATCCAACACCAGCTTTAAACTATACACATTTTCAAATTGGGAAGGGAAGGAGGTCGTAATAAACTTTTCATTTCGTCGAAGGATAGTGTTAAATTCACAGACATCTCCTATTTTCAATTCGAGGAAACCGTCGCTTTTTCTAATCGCTCTTCGTATATTTGATCTAAACAAATTCATATCCCAAGAATCGATTATTTTTTCTTGTAATTTCGTGTGATTTGAATGACAAATACGAGATGAGGAGCATCGTTCTCCGATATAGTCGGAACCATAGAAGAAATTAAATAGTCGCGTCTTGTCGAAAAGGTAGCGCATCAAAAATAGCATAATGTAACGAATCGATCTACACACGAGACACAATCGCACATTTATCCTCTCGCTATCGCGAAATTCGTTAAAACATTTGTAAAATTTATACCCCATCATTCTTATTTCTCGCTGCTCTTGCGAGGTATCGTGCGCGTCGAAATATTCTTCTTCTTCTTCTTCTTCCATTGCGTCTTCACCCACACTGTCTCTATCCGTAAATTTAGGATTATCACCGAAACCTTTTTCGTTGATTTCCCATTCCATTATTCTTCGATTTTCGACTTCCACAACCATGAATATACTTTTTAAGCGTTTATCGCGGCAGTTAATACACCTAAGTCTAACGGGATCCTCAAATTCGCCCGGCATCTCGGACAAAAAAGGGTAGGTGTAATTGGGAAATAATTCTTCATCCGAGTAAAAACTCAAAATCAAATCTAATACCTCAACTTTAGTTTTCAGAATTAGTAGCATTATTCTATCGCAATCGAAGACAGTCGAAGGGTGGATGTGGTTTAAGCGAATACCGATTTTTTTTAAATTAACCAACAAAGGGGAGATCTCCATAATTTTTTCGATAATGTTATAATCCACAATCAATGTAGTTAATTGGAAGAACGAAGGAATTTGAAACGTCTCTAAATCGCTCGATAAATCAATTTTGGGACACGTTTCATTTATTAATTTCTTTTTTAAATACTCATCATCTTCTACTCGTAAAAAAGCGCCCTCCGACTTGCAAATCTTAACGATTCGTGAATCTCTATTGCAAGATTCTTTTTTTGTCGTCGTCGTTTAGGGTCTCTCTTAAAAAAATTTGGCGACATTTGCACGTTAGGTTTAACGCGAGTAATCTTGGAAAAAAAAAAGAAATATTCTTTACCATTTCGAGAAAATTGTCGTCCTGGGCGAAAAGGTTAGTAGCATTTTTATTGACAATTTCCAGTTTCGTAATATTCGATAGTGGTTTTGGTTGTTGTTTCATTAAATCGGTTAATTTTATAAAAGTTTCGCAATGATCTATCGAAAGAATTAAACTCGTCAAATGCTCGTAAGCGTTATTCATCGTGTTCAAAAACGAATCAGCGGCAATCAGCGATCGGCCTTCGGCGATCATGTATTTGGTCAACGTCAAGGCTATAGCTCTAGGCGTGTAATAAGATGGATTATTATACGGTTTCTGAATCGCATTTTTAACAAAGTTTAAAAAAATGGTAGAAGACTTTTCGGTGTCATCGTTTGATTCAATTACTGAAAAAAGCGTGTCGAAATTTAGCTTCTCCGACCCACGTTTATCGATTAGATATTTCTCTTGCAGGTAGTAGTTCACCGAGTGTTTTCTCGGGGCCAAGACGATCATAATATTGTATACGTCTTGAAAAGATAATATTTTATAAATGCCGTATAGCACTTCATTCGGTAAATCGATTAAATTTTTTTGCATATTTGAAGGACAATCGTTGTCGTAGTCGATTGAGGGTGTGTTATGATCTCGATATCGAAGTACTATCAGAGTCTCGCGTTTTCAAAGAAATATCACCCCCGATGCGCGGTTTATATCGTGGATAATAATTTTTGAAAAACGTAAATAATTTTAAATTTTATTTTAATTTTTAATATTTTTTATTTTCAATTTTAAATACAATTATTAAAAAAATGTATTAAATTAACGATTTATCGTTCTTTCCTTTTGCGACATAACATAAAACGGGATTTTAAAGTTCGAAACTTTATAAAATATAAAATAAAAAGTTTTAGTAAATAATTTTTTTTAATAAAAAAATAGCGCACCGATTAATTTTTCTTTATAAATGCGAAACCTTCAGAACTTTTAGTTCCATTCCTATATCGCCTACAATTACGATCCACCAACAGTTAATTAGAAAATTCCGCAAAAATGACGAGCCTATCGATTATTATATTATTAATATTGTTCCTTCAATCAACCTTGGGCTTGGAGGCCGCCAAAGAAATCGAAAAGAGAGAAGTTTGCAGTAATGTATAGGAAAATAGAAACACTAAAAACTAATTAAAAAAGACTACGAAAAAATATACCATAGTACTATCTTAACTACGTATTTGCACAATCCTATAAACTAACTATTGCTATCTAACATAACTAAAAAGTTTAAAAATTAAAAATTAAAACGGATAGCTTATCTTTTAAAGGGATGATCAAACTATATGACCTACTGTAAGGAGGCATGCTAGTTTACAGCCTAAAATCTGTGGGTTTTTTTATTTCTGGTTGAAAAAATTTCTAATGGGAACAATCAATTTAATTTTTTGGCACAAACCCATAATAGAGGGAACGGTTTTTTGTTCCATCACCTTACGCAAAGGGGAAGAAACACATAGGGTTTTTTTCCGGAAATTTTGAAACTCGTCCCAGGAACCCCCTGTACCCCAGCAAACTAATGAGGAGTACCTAAAGACCCTAAAACTGATTATAGTTTTACGATATCTCAAATTGGTCCTGAGTATTTGAAGTTTACGGCTAAATTTTTTGTTAATAAAGGGAATAAGAAGATCAAATTTGTGCCAAAACGCATAATAAAATCGCACTAAAGGAACGTTACCTTGTGAATTTTAAAAATTCGTAGAAAAAAAAGTAATGGTCATACGTAAATGCAATTTCAATCCATCAATTAGTTATGACCTACTCTAAGGAGGCATGCTAGTTTACGGCCTAAATTCCGTTAATTTTTTTTATTTCTGGTGGAAAAAATTTCTTAAGGGAACAATCAATTAAATTTTTGGCGAAAAGCCATAATAAAGGGAACGGTTTTTTGTTCCATCACCTTACGCAAAGGGGGAATAGTAAGGACTACAATAACCTACAATTTTTACTTGCTAAGTCAAACAGGTTTGAAAATATAAGCCTGTCAATATGTCATCTTTCACCTTGAAATTTACGGGCTAAATTCTTTGTTAATAAAAGGAACAAAAAGATCAAATTTGTGCCAAAACGCATACTAAAATCGCACTAAAGGGAACGTTACTTTATGAATTTAAAAAAAAATAAAAATAAAAATAATGGTCATACGCAAATGCAATTTCAACCTATCAATTAATTATGACCTACTTTAACGAGGCATGCTAGTTTACGGCCTAAATTCCGTGGTTTTCTTTTATTTCTGGAGGAAAAAATTTCTAAAGGGAACAACCAATTTAAATTTTTGCACAATCCCATAATAAAGGGACGGTTTTTTGTTCCATCACCTTACGCGAAGGAGGAAACACTTAGGGTTTTTTCCGGAAATTTTTAAACTTGTCCCAGGAACCCCCTGTACCCCTGCAAACTAATGTGGCACTAAAAACGTTCCCTTTATTATATGGGTTTGTTCCAAAAATTTAAGTTAATTGTGCCCTTTAGCGGGGTTTATTTTTATTTTATTTTCAAAAAACAAAAAGAAAACCGGCCTGTTTTGTACGAATAATAAAAATATCACGTAAGTTTTTGAATAAAAAGAGATTTTCTAGTAGGAAATATATCAGAACCAGATGTATAAAAATGAAATTAAATTAAACTAAATTTTTTATTTCAATAAGTTCACAAACTTCTTTATTTTCTTTTAATGCGCGTGAAAAACGTTTCTTTTTTGAACAAAACCTCCTATTTCGTACGAAAAGTATGATTTTTATACGCATTTTATATTACATCGTAGAAAAAATGCCTTTTTTTTAAGGAAAACTAAACGTTGGCGTAAGTTAATGAACTTTCCACGCGAGGTTTTCCTTTTTTGGCGTATAAAAATCCCCCTAGGACTCGATGGGAAATCTCACGCGAGGTTTTCGTTTTTTTGGAAATAATTCTCACGCGGGGTTTGTTTTAATACGCGTGAAAATCGTTTCTATTTAACAAAACCGCAGGTTTCGTACGAAAAACATACCTTTTGCACGAATTTTATATTACATCGTAGAAAAAGTGCTTTTTCTTTAAGGAAAACTATACGTTGGCGTAAGTTAATGAATTTTCCACGCGAGGTTTTACTTTTTTGGCGTATAAAAATCCCCCGAAGACTCGAAGGAAAATCTCACGCGAGGTTTTCGTTTTTTTGCAAACACTTTTCACGCGGGGTTTGTTTTAATACGCGTGAGTAACGTTTCTTTTTTAACTGAACCGCCTATTTCGTACGAAAAATAGGAATTTTATACGCATTTTATATTTCATCGTAGAAAAAGTGCTTTTTTTAAGGAAAACTATACGTTGGCGTAAGTTACTGAAATTTCCACGCGAGGTTTTCCTTTTTTGAAGTATAAAAATCCCCCGAAGAATCGAAGGAAAATCTCACGCGAGGTTTTCGTTTATTTGCAAACACTTTTCACGCGGGGTTTGTTTTAATACGCGTGAGTAACGTTTCTTTTTTAACTGAACCGCCTATTTCGTACGAAAAATAGGAATTTTATACGCATTTTATATTTCATCGTAGAAAAAGTGCTCTTTTTTTTAAGGAAAACTATACGTTGGCGTAAGTTACTGAAATTTCCACGCGAGGTTTTCCTTTTTTGACGTATAAAAATCCCCCGAAGACTCGAAGGAAAATCTCACGCGAGGTTTTCGTTTTTTTGCAAACACTTTTCACGCGGGGTTTGTTTTAATACGCGTGAAAATCGTTTCTATTTAACAAAACCGCAGGTTTCGTACGAAAAACATACCTTTTGCACGAATTTTATATTACATCGTAGAAAAAGTGCTTTTTCTTTAAGGAAAACTATACGTTGGCGTAAGTTAATGAATTTTCCACGCGAGGTTTTACTTTTTTGGCGTATAAAAATCCCCCGAAGACTCGAAGGAAAATCTCACGCGAGGTTTTCGTTTTTTTGCAAACACTTTTCACGCGGGGTTTGTTTTAATACGCGTGAATATCGTTTCTTTTTTAACTGAACCGCCTATTTCGTACGAAAAATAGGAATTTTATACGCATTTTATATTTCATCGTAGAAAAAGTGCCTTTTTTTAAGGAAAACTATACGTTGGCGTAAGTTAATGAAATTTCCACGCGAGGTTTTCCTTTTTTGGCGTATAAAAATCCCCCGAAGACTCGAAGGAAAATCTCACGCGAGGTTTTCGTTTTTTTGCAAACACTTTTCACGCGGGGTTTGTTTTAATACGCGTGAAAATCGTTTCTATTTAACAAAACCGCAGGTTTCGTACGAAAAACATACCTTTTGCACGAATTTTATATTACATCGTAGAAAAAGTGCTTTTTCTTTAAGGAAAACTATACGTTGGCGTAAGTTAATGAATTTTCCACGCGAGGTTTTACTTTTTTGGCGTATAAAAATCCCCCGAAGACTCGAAGGAAAATCTCACGCGAGGTTTTCGTTTTTTTGCAAACACTTTTCACGCGGGGTTTGTTTTAATACGCGTGAGTAACGTTTCTTTTTTAACTGAACCGCCTATTTCGTACGAAAAAATAGGAATTTTATACGCATTTTATATTTCATCGTAGAAAAAGTGCCTTTTTTAAGGAAAACTATACGTTGGCGTAAAGTTACTGAAATTTCCACGCGAGGTTTTCCTTTTTTGACGTATAAAAATCCCCCGAAGACTCGAAGGAAAATCTCACGCGAGGTTTTCGTTTTTTGGCAAACACTTTTCACGCGGGGTTTGTTTTAATACGCGTGAGTAACGTTTCTTTTTTAACTGAACCGCCTATTTCGTACGAAAAATAGGAATTTTATACGCATTTTATATTTCATCGTAGAAAAAGTGCCTTTTTTTAAGGAAAACTATACGTTGGCGTAAGTTAATTAAATTTCCACGCGAGGTTTTCCTTTTTTGACGTATAAAAATCCCCCGAAGACTCGAAGGAAAATCTCACGCGAAGTTTTTTTTTTTTTGCAAACACCTTTCACGCGGGGTTTGTTTTAATACACGTGAATATCGTTTCTTTTTTAACAAAACCGCAGGTTTCGTACGAAAAACACACCTTTTGCACGATTTTTAGATTTTATCGTAGAAAAAGTGTTTTTATTAAGGAAAACTATACGTTAGCATAAATTAATGAAATTTTCACGTGAGATTCGGTTTAGCACGCGTATAAAAAATGTCGAAAGACAAAAAACACAAAACCTACGTATAAATTATCGCTCGTGAATTTTGGTGAATTCGACGAAAAACACAAACTATACGTTTTAACCGAACCAGCCAAAATATTACGTAGGATTTGTTCCTTTTGCGTGTAAAAAGAGTGTTTTTCGTAAATTTTGGTGAGGTGAACTTTCCTAACCTAACCTAACCTAACCTAACCTAACCTAACCTAACCTAACCTAACCTAACCTAACCTAACCTAACCTTAACTAACCTAACCTAAACCTAACCTAACCTAACCTAACCTAACCTAACCTAACCTAACCTAACCTAACCTAACCTAACCTAACCTAACCTAACCTAACCTAACCTAACCTAACCTAACCTAACCTAACCTAACCTAACCTAACCTAACCTCCTAATCTAACTAACCCTATCCTAACCTTACCTAACCTAACCTACCTAACCTAACCTAACTAAAACTAACCTAACCTAACTAACCTAACCTACTAACCTAACGCTAACCACCAAACACCTAACCTAACCCACACCTAACCCAACCTAACCTAACCTAACCTAACCTAACTAACCTAACCTAACCTAACCTAACCTTAACCTAACCAAATCCTAACCTAACCTAACTAACCAAAAGTTTCACTAGCGTTTTTTTCTACGTAGTACAGGTTTTTAACTCTTTTTAACGAGGTTTTTAACCCTTTTTCTACATTTTTGCGTGAAAAAACTGTTTTTTCTCCGAACTCTAACTTTACGAAACGCGATTTTATACGCAAAAATTGCGGAAAAACACGTAGGTTTTGTGCCAATTAGAAAAAAATCACACAAAAAATACGCAAAAATTTAAAAAACGTAGTTTAACTTTTAGCCCTTCAAAAATGGTCATAGGGTACGTTTTTGCCTCCCGCGGGTACTAGAAACGCGTCCTACGTTCGTGTTGACGTGCTATTAGATTCGTTCTTTAAAGATATTTATACTATTGTACGTAAAGGAACAAATACCTCACGTAAATTAAGTTTCTCGCTAAAATAAAGAAAATCACACGCGCGAAACCCGCGTGAAAATTATGTTTGCGAATAATAAAAACAACTTTTCAAGTCAAATAATTATCAAAATTTTGTAAACGATATCTCGCGTAAGTTTAACCTAGCCTAATCTAACCTAACCTAAGCGTTAAGCCTATATCTACGTGAGATAAAGATTTAATTTTGTTGATACGAGAACCTAACTCGTGTTAAGTTTCAAAGCTCCTAATGAAAATCTCGCGTAGATATTGTTACGCAGTTTCTCGCGACCAATAAGACGATTTTCTACGTCGAAAAAGGTATCTAGTTTGTTAAACGATATCTCACGTGAGGTTTATCCTATGGAGCGCCGAGCGAATAGCTACGAGAATTAAAGATTCCTTTTGTAAATATAAAAATTTCCGTTCATTAGGTTTCAAAGTTAAGTAACCAAAATCTCACGTAAAAATATTGTTAAAAAGTTTCAGCACGAAAGCTACGCGAGAATTATGTTTGCGATCGATAAACCAGTTTTAACGTCAAAAAGGTATCGTCAAATTTTCATAAAAGATACCTCGCGTAAGGTTTATCCTACGGAGCATTAGGTTTATATCTTACGTAAATTAAGTTTCGGTGTCACGCATCCAAAATCTAACGCGAAAATCGTTATAAGGTTTCCGCACGAAACCTACGTGGAAATTATGTTTGCAAAAAATAAACCAATTTCAACGTCAAAAAAGTATCAAACTTTCATAAAAAGATATATCGCGTAAGACTTTTTCTATGGAGCATTTAGTGTATATCTACGTGGGTTAAGTTTCGGCGTTACGCATCCACAATCTCACGCGAAAATCGCTGTAAAGTTTACGAACGAAACCAACGCGGGAATTATGTTTGCAATAAATAAACCAATTTCAACGTCAAAAAAAAAATATCAAACTTTCATAAAAGATATATCGCGTAAGACTTTTTCTATGGAGCATTTAGAGTATATCTACGTGAGTTAAGGATTCTTTTTATAAATACGAAAATCTCACGTAAATTAGGTTTCAAAGATACGCGACCGAAACCTCGCGTGAATATCGGTGTATAATTTCCACGCGAAACCTACGTGAGAATTATGTTTATAACCAATAAACCGATTTTAACGTAGAAAAAAGTTTCGCAAGATCATGAAAGATATCTCGCGTAAGGTTTATCCTATGAAACATTTAGCGTATATTTACGTGAGTTAAAGATTCTTTTTGTAAATACAAGAACCTCACGTAAAGTACGTTTGAAAGTTTTGTAACCGAAACCTCACGTAAAATATTTGTATGTAGCTTTCGCACGAAACCTACGTGGGGTTTATGTTTATAATCAATAAACCAATTCTAACGTCAAAAAAGTATCAACATTTCGTAAAAAATATCTCGCGTAAGGTTTTCCTTTGGAGAATTAAGCGTATATCTACGTATGGTAGATTCTTATTGTAAATACAAAAATCACACGTAGAGTAAATTTCAAAGGTACGTAACCAAAATCTCACGTGCATATTGTTTTATATAGTTTCCGCACGAAACCCACGTGGGAATTATGTTTATAACCAATAAACCAATTTCAACGTCAATAAAGTATCAAAATTTCATGAAAGATATCTCGCGTAAGGTTTATCCTATGAAACATTTAGCGTATATTTACGTGAGTTTAAGATTCTTTTTGTAAATACAAGAACCTCACGTAAAGTACGTTTGAAAGTTTTGTAACCGAAACCTCACGTAAATATTTGTATGTAGCTTTCGCACGAAACCTACTTGGGTTTATGTTTATAATCAATAAACCAATTCTAACGTCAAAAAAGTATCAACATTTCGTAAAAAATATCTCGCGTAAGGTTTTCCTTTGGAGAATTAAGCGTATATCTACGTATGGTAGATTCTTTTTGTAAATACAAAAATCTCACGTAGAGTAAATTTCAAAGGTACGTAACCAAAATCTCACGTGCATATTGTTTTATATAGTTTCCGCACGAAACCCAAGTGGGATTATGTTTATAACCAATAAACCAATTTCAACGTCAATAAAGTATCAAAATTTCATAAAAGATATCTCCCGTAAGGTTAAAGATTCTTTTTGTAAATACGAAAATCTCACGTAAATTAGGTTTCAAAGTTACGCAACCGAAACCTCGCGTGAATATAGGTGTATAATTTCCACACGAAACCTACGTGAGAATTATGTTTATAACCAATAAACCGTTTTTAACGTAGAAAAAAGTTTCGCAAGATCATGAAAGATATCTCGCGTAAGGTTTATCCTATGAAACATTTAGCGTATATTTACGTGAGTTAAAGATTCTTTTTGTAAATACAAGAACCTCACGTAAAGTACGTTTGAAAGTTTTGTAACCGAAACCTCACGTAAATATTTGTATGTAGCTTTCGCACGAAACCTACTTGGGATTTATGTTTATAATCAATAAACCAATTCTAACGTCAAAAAAGTATCAACATTTCGTAAAAAATATCTCGCGTAAGGCTTTCCTTTGGAGAATTAAGCGTATATCTACGTATGGTAGATTCTTTTTGTAAATACAAAAATCTCACGTAGAGTAAATTTCAAAGGTACGTAACCAAAATCTCACAGGCATATTGTTTTATATAGTTTCCGCACGAAACCCACGTGGGATTATGTTTATCACCAATAAACCAATTTCAACGTCAATAAAGTATCAAAATTTCATAAAAGATATCTCCCGTAAGGTTAAAGGATTCTTTTTGTAAATACGAAAATCTCACGTAAATTAGGTTTCAAAGTTACGCAACCGAAACCTCGCGTGAATATCGGTGTATAATTTCCAAGCGAAACCTACGTGAGAATTATGTTTATAACCAATAAACCGATTTTAACGTAGAAAAAAGTTTCGCAAGATCATGAAAGATATCTCGCGTAAGGTTTATCAACATTTCGTAAAAAATATCTCGCGTAAGGTTTTCCTTTGGAGAATTAAGCGTATATCTACGTATGGTAGATTCTTTTTGTAAATACAAAAATCTCACGTAGAGTAAATTTCAAAGGTACGTAACCAAAATCTCACGTGCATATTGTTTTATATAGTTTCCGCACGAAACCCACGTGGGATTATGTTTATAACCAATAAACCAATTTCAACGTCAATAAAGTATCAAAATTTCATAAAAGATATCTCCCGTAAGGTTAAGGATTCTTTTTGTAAATACGAAAATCTCACGTAAATTAGGTTTCAAAGTTACGCAACCGAAACCTCGCGTGAATATCGGTGTATAATTTCCACGCGAAACCTACGTGAGAATTATGTTTATAACCAATAAACCGATTTTAACGTAGAAAAAAGTTTCGCAAGATCATGAAAGATATCTCGCGTAAGGTTTATCCTATGAAACATTTAGCGTATATTTACGTGAGTTAAAGATTCTTTTTGTAAATACAAGAACCTCACGTAAAGTACGTTTGAAAGTTTTGTAACCGAAACCTCACGTAAATATTTGTATGTAGCTTTCGCACGAAACCTACGTGGGATTTATGTTTATAATCAATAAACCAATTCTAACGTCAAAAAAGTATCAACATTTCCTAAAAAATATCTCGCGTAAGGTTTTCCTTTGGAGAATTAAGCGTATATCTACGTATGGTAGATTCTTTTTGTAAATACAAAAATCTCACGTAGAGTAAATTTCAAAGGTACGTAACCAAAATCTCACGTGCATATTGTTTTATATAGTTTCCGCACGAAACCCACGTGGGATTATGTTTATAACCAATAAACCAATTTCAACGTCAATAAAGTATCAAAATTTCATAAAAGATATCTCCCGTAAGGTTAAAGATTCTTTTTGTAAATACGAAAATCTCACGTAAATTAGGTTTCAAAGTTACGCAACCGAAACCTCGCGTGAATATCGGTGTATAATTTCCACGCGAAACCTACGTGAGAATTATGTTTATAACCAATAAACCGATTTTAACGTAGAAAAAAGTTTCGCAAGATCATGAAAGATATCTCGCGTAAGGTTTATCCTATGAAACATTTAGCGTATATTTACGTGAGTTAAAGATTCTTTTTGTAAATACAAGAACCTCACGTAAAGTACGTTTGAAAGTTTTGTAACCGAAACCTCACGTAAATATTTGTATGTAGCTTTCGCACGAAACCTACGTGGGATTTATGTTTATAATCAATAAACCAATTCTAACGTCAAAAAAGTATCAACATTTCCTAAAAAATATCTCGCGTAAGGTTTTCCTTTGGAGAATTAAGCGTATATCTACGTATGGTAGATTCTTTTTGTAAATACAAAAATCTCACGTAGAGTAAATTTCAAAGGTACGTAACCAAAATCTCACGTGCATATTGTTTTATATAGTTTCCGCACGAAACCCACGTGGGAATTATGTTTATAACCAATAAACCAATTTCAACGTCAATAAAGTATCAAAATTTCATGAAAGATATCTCGCGTAAGGTTTATCCTATGAAACATTTAGCGTATATTTACGTGAGTTAAAGATTCTTTTTGTAAATACAAGAACCTCACGTAAAGTACGTTTGAAAGTTTTGTAACCGAAACCTCACGTAAATATTTGTATGTAGCTTTCGCACGAAACCTACTTGGGATTTATGTTTATAATCAATAAACCAATTCTAACGTCAAAAAAGTATCAACATTTCGTAAAAAATATCTCGCGTAAGGTTTTCCTTTGGAGAATTAAGCGTATATCTACGTATGGTAGATTCTTTTTGTAAATACAAAAATCTCACGTAGAGTAAATTTCAAAGGTACGTAACCAAAATCTCACGTGCATATTGTTTTATATAGTTTCCGCACGAAACCCAAGTGGGATTATGTTTATAACCAATAAACCAATTTCAACGTCAATAAAGTATCAAAATTTCATAAAAGATATCTCCCGTAAGGTTAAGGATTCTTTTTGTAAATACGAAAATCTCACGTAAATTAGGTTTCAAAGTTACGCAACCGAAACCTCGCGTGAATATAGGTGTATAATTTCCACACGAAACCTACGTGAGAATTATGTTTATAACCAATAAACCGTTTTTAACGTAGAAAAAAGTTTCGCAAGATCATGAAAGATATCTCGCGTAAGGTTTATCCTATGAAACATTTAGCGTATATTTACGTGAGTTAAAGATTCTTTTTGTAAATACAAGAACCTCACGTAAAGTACGTTTGAAAGTTTTGTAACCGAAACCTCACGTAAATATTTGTATGTAGCTTTCGCACGAAACCTACGTGGGATTTATGTTTATAATCAATAAACCAATTCTAACGTCAAAAAAGTATCAACATTTCGTAAAAAATATCTCGCGTAAGGCTTTCCTTTGGAGAATTAAGCGTATATCTACGTATGGTAGATTCTTATTGTAAATACAAAAATCACACGTAGAGTAAATTTCAAAGGTACGTAACCAAAATCTCACGTGCATATTGTTTTATTTAGTTTCCGCACGAAACCCACGTGGGAATTATGTTTATAACCAATAAACCAATTTCAACGTCAATAAAGTATCAAAATTTCATGAAAGATATCTCGCGTAAGGTTTATCCTATGAAACATTTAGCGTATATTTACGTGAGTTTAAGATTCTTTTTGTAAATACAAGAACCTCACGTAAAGTACGTTTGAAAGTTTTGTAACCGAAACCTCACGTAAATATTTGTATGTAGCTTTCGCACGAAACCTACTTGGGATTTATGTTTATAATCAATAAACCAATTCTAACGTCAAAAAAGTATCAACATTTCGTAAAAAATATCTCGCGTAAGGTTTTCCTTTGGAGAATTAAGCGTATATCTACGTATGGTAGATTCTTTTTGTAAATACAAAAATCTCACGTAGAGTAAATTTCAAAGGTACGTAACCAAAATCTCACGTGCATATTGTTTTATATAGTTTCCGCACGAAACCCAAGTGGGATTATGTTTATAACCAATAAACCAATTTCAACGTCAATAAAGTATCAAAATTTCATAAAAGATATCTCCCGTAAGGTTAAAGATTCTTTTTGTATATACGAAAATCTCACGTAAATTAGGTTTCAAAGTTACGCAACCGAAACCTCGCGTGAATATAGGTGTATAATTTCCACACGAAACCTACGTGAGAATTATGTTTATAACCAATAAACCGTTTTTAACGTAGAAAAAAGTTTCGCAAGATCATGAAAGATATCTCGCGTAAGGTTTATCCTATGAAACATTTAGCGTATATTTACGTGAGTTTAAGATTCTTTTTGTAAATACAAGAACCTCACGTAAAGTACGTTTGAAAGTTTTGTAACCGAAACCTCACGTAAATATTTGTATGTAGCTTTCGCACGAAACCTACTTGGGATTTATGTTTATAATCAATAAACCAATTCTAACGTCAAAAAAGTATCAACATTTCCTAAAAAATATCTCGCGTAAGGTTTTCCTTTGGAGAATTAAGCGTATATCTACGTATGGTAGATTCTTTTTGTAAATACAAAAATCTCACGTAGAGTAAATTTCAAAGGTACGTAACCAAAATCTCACAGGCATATTGTTTTATATAGTTTCCGCACGAAACCCACGTGGGATTATGTTTATCACCAATAAACCAATTTCAACGTCAATAAAGTATCAAAATTTCATAAAAGATATCTCCCGTAAGGTTAAAGATTCTTTTTGTAAATACGAAAATCTCACGTAAATTAGGTTTCAAAGTTACGCAACCGAAACCTCGCGTGAATATCGGTGTATAATTTCCAAGCGAAACCTACGTGAGAATTATGTTTATAACCAATAAACCGATTTTAACGTAGAAAAAAGTTTCGCAAGATCATGAAAGATATCTCGCGTAAGGTTTATCAACATTTCGTAAAAAATATCTCGCGTAAGGTTTTCCTTTGGAGAATTAAGCGTATATCTACGTATGGTAGATTCTTTTTGTAAATACAAAAATCTCACGTAGAGTAAATTTCAAAGGTACGTAACCAAAATCTCACGTGCATATTGTTTTATATAGTTTCCGCACGAAACCCACGTGGGAATTATGTTTATAACCAATAAACCAATTTCAACGTCAATAAAGTATCAAAATTTCATAAAAGATATCTCCCGTAAGGTTAAGGATTCTTATATACGAAAATCTCACGTAAATTAGGTTTCAAAGTTACGCAACCGAAACCTCGCGTGAATATCGGTGTATAATTTCCACGCGAAACCTACGTGAGAATTATGTTTATAACCAATAAACCGATTTTAACGTAGAAAAAAGTTTCGCAAGATCATGAAAGATATCTCGCGTAAGGTTTATCCTATGAAACATTTAGCGTATATTTACGTGAGTTAAAGATTCTTTTTGTAAATACAAGAACCTCACGTAAGTACGTTTGAAAGTTTTGTAACCGAAACCTCACGTAAATATTTGTATGTAGCTTTCGCACGAAACCTACGTGGGATTTATGTTTATAATCAATAAACCAATTCTAACGTCAAAAAAGTATCAACATTTCGTAAAAAATATCTCGCGTAAGGTTTTCCTTTGGAGAATTAAGCGTATATCTACGTATGGTAGATTCTTTTTGTAAATACAAAAATCTCACGTAGAGTAAATTTCAAAGGTACGTAACCAAAATCTCACGTGCATATTGTTTTATATAGTTTCCGCACGAAACCCACGTGGGAATTATGTTTATAACCAATAAACCAATTTCAACGTCAATAAAGTATCAAAATTTCATAAAAGATATCTCCCGTAAGGTTAAAGATTCTTTTTGTAAATACGAAAATCTCACGTAAATTAGGTTTCAAAGTTACGCAACCGAAACCTCGCGTGAATATCGGTGTATAATTTCCACGCGAAACCTACGTGAGAATTATGTTTATAACCAATAAACCGATTTTAACGTAGAAAAAAGTTTCGCAAGATCATAAAAGTTATCTCGCGTAAGGTTTATCCTATGAAACATTTAGCGTATATTTACGTGAGTTAAAGATTCTTTTTGTAAATACAAGAACCTCACGTAAAGTACGTTTGAAAGTTTTGTAACCGAAACCTCACGTAAATATTTGTATGTAGCTTTCGCGGATTTATGTTTATAATCAATAAACCAATTCTATCGTCAAAAAAGTATCAACATTTCCTAAAAAATATCTCGCGTAAGGTTTTCCTTTGGAGAATTAAGCGTATATCTACGTATGGTAGATTCTTTTTGTAAATACAAAAATCTCACGTAGAGTAAATTTCAAAGGTACGTAACCAAAATCTCACGTGCATATTGTTTTATATAGTTTCCGCACGAAACCCACGTGGGAATTATGTTTATAACCAATAAACCAATTTCAACGTCAATAAAGTATCAAAATTTCATAAAAGATATCTCCCGTAAGGTTAAAGATTCTTTTTGTAAATACGAAAATCTCACGTAAATTAGGTTTCAAAGTTACGCAACCGAAACCTCGCGTGAATATCGGTGTATAGTTTGCACGCGAAACTTATGTTTATAATCAATAAATTAAATTTAACGTAGAAAAAGTATCGCTTTATCGTAAAAGTTATCTCGCGTAAGGTTTATCCTATGAAACATTTAGCGTATATTTACGTGAGTTAAAGATTCTTTTTGTAAATACAAGAACCTCACGTAAAGTACGTTTGAAAGTTATGTAACCGAAACCTCACGTAAATATTTGTCCGTAGCTTTCGCACGAAACCTACGTGGGAATTATGTTTATAATTAATAAACTAATTCTAACGTCAAAAAAGTATCAATATTTCATAAAAATATTTCGCGCAAGGTTTTCCTGTGGAGAATTAAGTGTATATCTACGTGTGTTAGATTCTTTTTGTAAATATAAAAATCTCACGTAGAGTAAATTTCAAAGGTACGT
>JABUQX010032645.1:0-12500 GCA_015478945.1 Trachelipus rathkii
TTGTTTAATTAGCATGATCTTACTCAGTTATAAGATCATTGCCATTCTTTCACTTGGAGTGGGCCAGATGGAAGGGCAAAGGACTAAGACGAGTTAGAGAGAGATAAGTTTTTCCTCATTTAAGTAAGCTTAGTAAAGGATACTGTTCGCAGTGTCGTGTCGCTTGTTCTAAGGTTAAGTCCTAGACCTCCAAAGCAAAATCAACAGATGGTCCCTTTCCTTCATAGTCCGTTTTCTAGAGTACACGTGGATAGTATAGGTAAACTTTCCACATGTTCAATTTCAGGAGCCAACACATTCTCGCTTCAGAGATTTTTGACTAATACTGCTGAATTAGTCCGCCTGTAATCAAGAACGAGCCAAAGAATTTGCTCAGATAACAAGAAAGAGTAATATGCCGGCATTCGAGCCCAGAAATTTTAGCCTCGGACAATGCCCCAGAATTTACGTCAGCTGCCTTCAAAGAGCTATGTAAAGCTTGGAGGATAAAAAAGGTTAATATTCTGCCCTACAAACCAAGTCAAAATGGTGTAGTTGAAAGATTGAATGCAGATATTGAAAATTTCCTCCGTCATTTCGTAAAGGATAATCATAGAGATTGGTCAAAATACTTATCTTTCGCTCAAATAGCAATTAATACTTCGTATAATAGATCAATTGGATCTTCTACACATTTTGTTTTGGATTTTCAAAGAGACTGGCATACGAGATGCCTGATTATGTCTCTCCATTTACAAATAAATCGGAAAATAGAAAATTCATATCAGATGAAGTAGATGTCGTAGTGGAAAGAATGGAAGCAATAAGAGATTTAGCAAGAGAAAGTCTAGAAAAAGAAACCATTAAAGCTATGGAACAGCAACACAAACATGCCACACAAAGAGAATTGAAAGTGGGTGATTATGTTTTTGTGAATGCTGTAAAGAAACCAGAACAAAGTTCTAAATTGAACAAAAGATTTGAAGGACCTTTTATTGTGAATCAAATAAAAGAGCCAAAAACTTATGCTTTCATGTTTAAATTCAACGAAATTATTTCCGGTTCACCGGGATAATGTAAAGATAATTCCAGTAGAAAAGATTACAGAATCTCATTTTTCATTTGATAATGATGAGATTTGGAATCCAGATGCAATTCAAGAAACATTGGATTCCCCCGAAAGTTACAACAGAAAAGAACATAGTATGGGAACCTGAAAGAAGTGATCGACAGATAGATGATCAGGAATCTCCCACCACTTCTTCGTGGATTCTCCCTAATTTTTATGAAACACTGATCAAAAGTATACCTGGAGGATTCAACACCAGATCACAGAATCCCTGTAGAAGAAACACAGAACTTCTTGAAGTAATCAAAGAATACCTGAACTCCTCAAAGGAAGGTAGATGATTAATTCTACTCTCACAAACAGAACTCAAGTAAGAGGATATAGACCTCTCTATCACCAATCAGACAAGAGGATTCATATATTTCGGACAGTTCTGAACACGAGGAACAGCCTGTCATTGCGAAGTACAAGAGGATACTCTGGTAACACCACTTGCAGATGGAACTGTAAGGGGGATAATGTGCCAAGTTCTGAAGCACTTCCCAAAGATAATGAGGTAACACCTCCAGAAGAAATTATGGATATGGATTTGTCAACATCTGAAGGCACAAGAGATGATAGAAGAGAAGATCCGTCATATAGACCTCACCAGCAATTCAGAGGTCCGAGGGATGTGGAACCAAGGGTTTACAAGAAGCCAAACAAGGCAAAGAGAGCAAGAATCTCCTCCACCTCTACCACCAAGCCAAGAACTGATAAAACAACAAAAGAGTCGTCTGAACCAGTGTTAAAGAGACCTCCAGTTGTTTTGCCATTAGAGATGACTAGAAGAGGAAATACACTCCACTACTTGCCTCCTAAGAGTTAAAATCTCTAGAAATTGTAAAAAAAAAAAAAATTTTTGTAATAAATTGTATTATATTTTTATTTGTGTTCATACCCTTTAGGTTTTAAGTTTTATATTTCATTACATATAATTCACCAAAACACAGTTTACATTTTCTACTCTAATTGTTTAAGTATAAGGTTCAATTTTTATTTAATGTCCGTTACGAACATCCGGAAAATTGTTTTTTGCCCCCAGGGGTCATTCTTTTTTTATAAAACAAAAACCATAAAAAAAAGAAAAAATTTTAATTTACGTTCGTAAATAACAACGTTTATATAGTTTAAATTTATGTGTTTTTTTTTTATTAGTATATATTTATATTAAATTTTTTATTTTTAAAAGAAAAAAATAAAAATGGAAAAATTTCTTGGGAGTCTTAGAATAATAAAAATATAATCAGATTGTTATTTAATATTAAGAATTTTTAATTAATTTTAATTAAGTATTAGCCTTAAATTATCTAATTTGCTTCTTTTTTTATTTTTTTTCTTTAATCTCAATATTAATGAGCCTGAAGTTATATAATCAGCTCTTTTATTTTTTAATTTGATTTTAATGTCAGAAATTAGCTTATGCATAGGATTAGTTTGATGTATATTGATTTAGCCTGAATCACTTTTAATAGTTTATTAATTAAGACTCATAAGAGTGCTGTAATTTTAATTTTCATTTTAATTATAATCAGAATGTTTTAACATTACTTATCTTTAATTTTATTATCTAAAGATCCAATAAACTAGATTTCATTTTTTAACTTCACTTTTATTTTTTGAATTAATTTGTTTCATTTTTAACTTAACTTAGGTCTTAGGCTTTTATACTGATTCATTTGTTTAATTTTTAACTTAACTTAGGTCTATAGAATCATAGGTACTTTAAAAAAGGAATTTAACATAATTTAATTTAATTTATTTTAATTTTACTTTAATAAAAAACGGCGACCTAATTTATTATATCGAAGTAATAATCATTTCAGACTGTAATGAAAATGTTACGTCCATTTTTGCATTTACTTCTTGACCTGCAGTCCTTATCCTCTCCATCTAACATTAATGAAGGACAATAGACTGCAGGTATCATTTTGTATCACTCGGTGAAGTAAATTCATTGAGTCTGCTTGACTTAATTGTATCTTTAGAATGTCCCATCAGAAATTAAAACCAACTATTTAAGAACACTAAAAGATAGCATACTTTTAAAAGAATTAAATTTTTGCCTGCGTCAATGATATATTTGTACTTATAATTTTCATAAACCAACGACGCACAAATGTGAAATTCAACTCATTAAAAATTCAACTGATTTAGTAATCCCTTTAAAATTAATTGAAACTTAAAAAGCTTACCATGGATCGCTCCCAAGCTAAAATACAAAAGAGCTGATTTCGAATTGGGAGGAGATAAATCTTAATATTTTATTTGGTACCGCTACTGATAAACAAATAAATTTTAAGAAAAAGATAAATATATTAGTAACTTTGCGAGTACTTCAAATTTATTAGTTAATGAGCTTAAAGAAACAGGTAAGTCAAATACCACGAACACTATCAGAATCAAATTACACCCATTACAAAAATTAATTAATCGTCCAAAAAACAAGGATCACTTGCCCAACCCATAACATACTTAAACCAGTTGGAAGCCGAAATCATTACTTACCACTAGTTGAAACATTCAGTTAACAGTATTACAATGATACATCAATTAGTTATCACCTTCATTACAATTAGCTAAAACCAAGATAACTAATGATCAACTTTATTCACCACATCTTTTTGTTGCCATATATACTAGAAATGACACAAACTTACTAAATCGTCCACATCCTATTAATATCGCATTAGAAAAGCGACGAACATACCATTCAAAGTTTTGACATAACTCAATGCGACTGATAAAATACCACTAAACTATTGAAATTAAACCTTACACTATCTCATTACATTCTTCAAAAAGAGAAATTTTACATTTCATATAATGTTAATTCCATTCCCAACATTCATTCCATTTAATGAACGTCCGTTCGAATAATGTATTAAGTACACCAATAAATTACCGTTTCGTATGAATTATGTCAGCGAAAATATAACTTGATTTACGAAATCAATCATTACTATTTCGTAACATAGGGGAAAACAGCAGGTTTGCCCTCAATCAACAACCTTTACATCCATTATGACAAATACAGCTTGCTATCGCTTTTTGTAACTATACTACTAATTTCTCATCATGTCTATAACTATCTTAAATCAAAAGATACTCTTCACAGTAACCCTTAGGAGCATTTACTATTATATCTTTGCAGAAAAATAATTAGAGTTCTATTTCTGCGAAACGAGCCTCATCTCCCGTTAACAGCAATATAAATAATTTTATTTTAATATTCTCTCGACGGTTGACTTTTACTCTCTGCTCATTACAATAACAAAATCCCATTCATAAGAGAAATAATATTTATAACTCATTAATTGCTCAATCCGATAAAGTTTTGTTTTAATTTTTTAACTCAATGTTGGCTTTGCCAAATATCTCTGCAGCAATATTTCCAAAGTTTCAAATAATGAAAGAAGGTAACCCCAGTTCAAAATACCCCACAGAATCAAATGAAATTGAACCCTTGGCTACAACCTCCCATGAAATATTTAGACAATCATTAATCCCAAACTTCGATGCCACCCACCTTTCCATATAGTGGCAATCCTACTTTCTCAGAAGTGGAAGTAATATTCTATACATTGCTAACTTAGACTAATATCTTTATGAATTCTAATTTTTTTAAATATAATTTATATGTACTAATAGAATTAAAATCCTTATGAAATTTTAATTTTGTCGAAGAGAAGTCCTTATTGGAATGCAGATTTCTCCAATAAATAAAATCAATAAAACTTTCTTGATTGGAAATAAACTTATAATTTGAAAACAAATTTCTCTGTTTCATAATCCATTTCTCAAGCTTCGGTTACATTTCAACATTTTTTGTTTAACTAACTTTTCATTTAATATCTTTTTATGGCCTGAAATGGGCACATTTGTTGAGCTTTTGGATTCGTAAAGAGTTGGCGCCCATGTGTTCGAAATCATCTGTGAATCATCAAGCTCTCATCTGGAATCTCAATCCTAAAAATCCAAGTTCCAATCCAACCGGGAATATTTCCAGATGGATTTAAAGTTGGATTCATCCAAAAATCCATTTAAGACTTCACTTCAAGGAAAAGGATAGAGAGACCGAGAGAATGAGAGGGAATGAGAGGGAGAAACTTTTAGGGCTTTAGAGAGATAGAGAGGGTTTTGGAGGGATACGATCTTTTTAAAAAGAGTTTGGATCAAGAGAAAATCGTTTGTTTGGGCCTGAGACCTGCTAAAGTAACAGCTAATGAAATAGCTCCCTTAAGTAGTGTCATAGAGGCGCGAAAATTTAAATTAAAGATAGAAGTTTTTATTAGAGAAGTGAAACATGATATAGTATATTATTTTGACTATATTATATATTATATATATTATATTATATATTATATAATGTACAAAATTGTATACTGTTTTTTTTTCTTTTTCCATTTTAATTATAAAATTAAAATATAAATTAACAGGCAAGAGATTAGTGAGACAAACAAAGGACGTTCTCACTTTCAATTAAAAAACATTTCCATCGCTGTGCAAAGGTAATAAGATTTAAATAATAATAATAAATAATAATACAATAATAATTTTTAAAGCCTGTTTTATTGTTTAAAAATAAAGTGTGCCATAATCTAATGAATATATTTGTTAATGACCGTTAAATATATTATTGTAATTTAAATTTAATTATAATTGCATTAATACTTTTATTATTTAATAAAAATATGAATTTAATATTGGAAATTTTGATATGATTAATGATATAAATGAACATTTTTGTATTTGTTATAATATTGTTATATTGAAATACGACTAATTAATTTTTAATTACAGCTTAATTATTTTTTAAAATTGCATGTAACTTATATCGTATTTCCCATTATTCTTTATTTAGGTTTCTGGATACAGTTTGGGAACTGTATTTTTTCAAAGGAGTTTAGATATTGTTTGGATGTTTGAATAGGATGTAAAATAAAATAATCTCAGGAATTGCCGCGTCTTTATTACACTCCTGCTATGGTCAATGAAGGATGAGATATTTTTTTCAATTTGACCACATATATATATATTATATATATATATATATTAAATATATATAATAATATATATATAGTATATATATTATATATATAATATAAATATAATATAATATAATAAATTAATATAAATATTATAATATATATATAATAGAAAGGGATAATTTTGTTCCGTTTTCTTATATGATAATAGAGGAGGATTCGCTCAGCTTGCAATTAATTTAAATTTATTTAACGTGAGACTGAGTTTAATCGTTCGAGGATTTGTGATATTGTCTTTGTTTGGCTCGTTTGGGAAGGACGGAATTTATTTCAGCTGCATTTGTTCATATCTCGATTAATTCCTACACATTTTAACTTCTAATTGAATGGCAGCGTATCTCAGATCTATTTTGTTGTTTAATTTTTCATTCAGATTTTTTTATTTAACATTCTGTCATTATTATTTTTTTTTATTTATTTTTATCTTCTCAGTGGAACGTTTGGCAGAGAAGTAATAAAAAATTTGATAGACCAGTACAACTCAAAGTTTAAAAGAAGGATTCTTTATATATAATATATATATATATATAATATTATTATATATATTATATATATATATATATATATATATATATATATATATAATATATAATATATATAATATATATATAATATATATATATATATATATATATATTATATATATAATAGAATCTAAAAGAAGTTACCCCATGATATCTCGAAAACTAAGATGGGTACAAGAAAACTGATAACATATGGAATCAGCGTATAAATTTGTATGGGAAAATGCAAAAAAAAAAAATTAATTTTTTTTTATTTTTTTTTTATATCTCAAAACTACGATAGGGTAGAAGAAAACTAAGAAACATAAATGGAAGATCAGCGTAAAATATTTTTAGGGGGCTCCGAGCCGACGTGGGACAGAGGGGAGGACGTTTTCCAACCCCGTAGTGGAGGGGCGGAGAAACCCCCGCGGACACCCAAATACCAAAGAGCGGGGTTCCGGAGACCTCCCCGGAGGGGGGAAATGGTCCTACCCGTAGTCCCCCAGGAGGCCGAGAGACCGCGACTCTTTGCATCTTTGCGGTTTACCCTCTGGTATTCTTTTAGTTAAAAAAAAGAATCTTTTTGCATACATATTTCATACGCTGATACTAAATATGTTATTAGTTTTTCTTGTACCTATTCGTAGTTTTGAATATAAAAAAAATATAAAAAAAAAGTAAATTTTTTTTCATTTTTTCATCGCAATTGCATACGGCCTGAGTTCACTATAATGTTCAGTTTTCTGTATCTATCTTAGTTTTCTGGAGATATCATGCGGGTAACTTCTTTAGTTTTGCATATATATATAATATAAATATATATTTATATATAATATATATATAATAATATATATATATTATATAATATATAATATAATATATATATATATAATATTATATATATAATATATATATAATATAAGATAGGACCTGTTATGTTTTACGACTCGCAGTTTTGATTTTTGTTTGTTTTATTTGTTTTTTATATATTTCTAGTATATGAATCCTAACAGTCAATTTAAGGGGTGACGGACATGATTACAAAAATTATACGGACCAGTTAACGTTTACGACTCCGTCATGTTTAAAGTTTTTTTTTATTTTTTTTTAACTAAAGAATACCCAGGGTGAACCGCAAGTATGGCAGGAGTCGGCCTGGGGGGGGGTTCCCCTTCCCCCCCCTCGGCCGTTCCGGGGGAACGACAGGGTAGGACCTATTTCGTCCCCCCCCCTCCGGGGAAATGCCTCCTCTCGGACCTCCGGTGCCCTCCCCCTACAGGGGTATTGGAAAACTTCCCCCCCTCTGTCCCCCGTCGGCTCGCACCCCCTAAAAAGGATATATTACAATTTGTTTGTAATAGCTTTACACGCTAATTCCAAATATGTTTAATTATTTATTTTCTTGTAAGTGTCGTACTTTTCGATATATTTCATTTATGATTTTTTTTTTTTTTTTTTTACATTTTTTTTTTTTTGTAATATAAAGGCGCTTTTTATAACGCTGATTTCAAATAGTGTAATTGGTTTTCTGTACAGTGTCGTACTTTCGAGATATTTCATTTTTTTAAAAATTTATTTGATATGCTGTGATTTTTTTTTAAAATAATTAATTTAAAAATAATTCAAACTTTTGAATCATGTCCATCACACTGAAATCATTGTTAGTATAATATACTAGCAATATGTTAAAAAACAAAAATCAAAACTGACAGAGTCTAAAACATAACAAGGCCATATATATATATGATATAATAGTATTATATATATATATACTATATTATATATATATTATTACTATATATATGATATATATATATAATATATTAATAATATATATATATACATAATCCTTTTCTGTTTTACGACTCCGTCATTTTGATTTTTTTTTTTAAATATATTGCTACTCATATTGATACTACAAATGAGTTTCAGTTGGTAAACGGAACAATTAATTCAAGAAGTTAGAAATTTATTTTAATAATTTTTAAAAATCACATTTATGTTAAATATTGTTTCAAAATGAAATATCTTTGGAAAGTCGACACTTACGAAGAAACAAATTACAATATTTGGAATCAGGGTATGAAAATTAGAGTTTTTAAAACAAAATGAAAAAAAATAAATAAAATAGAATCTTTAGGGGGCTCGAGCCTGACGGGGGACAAGGGGGGGAAAGCGTTTTTCCGATATCGCCGTAGAGGAGAGGCGGAGAACCTAGCGACACCAAGATATATATATATATAATATACTAATATATATATATATATATATATTATATATAATATAATATATATATAATATATATATTAATATATATATACTATATATATTAGTGATGCAGCATATGTCATTTATTTTTCACAATCCGCGGATGCGGATGCGATGCGGATGTTTGGATTTTGAACATCCGTGAATGAAGAATGCGGAGTGCGAATGTCTGATATAAACTGCAATATATAAAATATATAATGATATATATATAATAGTATATATAATATATATCATATATAATATATATAATATATATATATATATATATTATATATAAAAATAGTATATATATATATAATAGTAATATATTATTATATATATATATATATAATAAATTATATATATTAGGAGATTTAGCCACAATCTATTAAAATTGTTACCGAGGGTGCGAGACAGGACCCAACCAAAATCTCCCCACCAACGCTCTTCTCTCTCGAACCTCCGACTTAAAGTGAAAAGATTTTTACAATGGAATTAATATACTTTTTTGCACTAAGTATGAAATTCAAATAAGTAAGAATTGTGCTTGAAAAAAATGACATCAAATTTTGTTCTTTTCTGCTGAGTCTGGGTTTCTATTTTCGTCATAACTATTAGCCCAGCATTGCTAAAATATAGTGAGGGAGTAAAAAAGGACAAACACTATCAACACAATATCCGCTCTCTCACTTGGAACCCTAGTTGGAGGACAGCCAAAGTATTTCCGTGCAAGTTTACTAAGTGGGGTAAACTTTTGCTTTAACTTTCCAACCAAACTGATAGCATCCTAGTCACGTTTTTTTTTTTTTTGTGATAGTTCATCCCAAATAAATCGTTGAAACACACAGCACGTCGAGTTCTAACGCATAAAGGCGTCTTAACTTGATAAAGCGTGTGTTCTTCTTTCATCACTACTGGAGTGTAAGAAATTCTTCCAGTGAATCTGTTATTGATTTACTTGTAGAAAGGTGTTGGTTCTGTAGATTCGGTTATGTTTCCTTTTAAATGGGTGGAGAATTAAATAACTATTCGGGGATTGGAAGTTATTTTTCAGAACTGCAAAGCACAAAGGGAGCGATTTTGCTTGTTTAGAATTGTGATTACAAAAAACCTAGACTTAAACGGGGATCTAAGTAAGTGCAATAGTATGAAGGTCATTAATTTTACCACAGAACCAAAGCGTTTTTTTACCTCTAGTTTAATTACATCTTCATTCTTTAAACCGGCATCATTTTCATTTGAAGATGGTTTCAAAATTCTTCCTTAGCGTTGAGATTAATGGTAATTACATAGGAAAGCAGAAGTGTAGTAGCGCGCTGATTTTTTTTTTGGGCATACGCTAATCTCAATGTGACTCGTTTGACTTCATAATTATTATGAACGTCACGATGTGAGACCATGAGTCACATTTAACAACAGTTTGAGTTCGAGTATCCATGTCTCTCATGTTAAATTTGCGTTGAGGATTTTCATCTTAAGTTTTTTTTTAATTTTATTTTATTACATTCTATTTTGATCAACTAATCCTTGACATATACTTACGTCCGCGCAACACCGCTCTTGGCCAACCGAAGCAGAGCGCAGGAGGATGCAGATGGCGAGGATGCGGATGGCCGGATCTTTAACAATGTGCGGATGATTTGATGTAGTAGAATCTAATGTAATAGTTGGTAAACTGACCATCCTCGGCATGCGAACGCGCGATTTACCCCGCCATCTACTAATAAATAATTATATTTATATATATATATATATATATACTATATGATGTATATATACTATAATAATATATATATATAATATATATAATATATTATATAATATATATATTTTATTTATAATAATGAGAAAATAAGAATACAGTAATACAATAATTCAAATTATACAAAGAATTATGAAATAAATTTTTTTTGTTTAGATTTTGATAAATGTATGGAGAAATGGGACTTTTAAATTTTTTTTAAAATGCATTGTTAATTTCATCCATATGTTTTGTTGTTGCAATACTGTCCCCAGTATTAATATTCCCCAAGCCTAAGTATATATATTAATATATATATATATATATATAGTATATATATATAATATATATATATAATATATATATATTCATATATATATATATATATATATACTTTAATTAAAACATACGTGTATTCCCTGTTGTAAGGTAAACCGCAGACTTCGTCGTAAATAATATAGAACAGGCCATGAGCTATATTTATTAAGTTATCAAATTTCTCAACTTCAGTAAGATGTGCTATTAGCTCCTCTCTCATTATAGATAAGGCTGTAATATCGACGTGGTGACGAACAGTGAATCCCATACGCGTAGGTCTGAATATTCCTTCAGGAGATGGTCTCCACCAGTGGCGTATATCTAACGCTTTAATGTTATATAACATGAATACAAGAGCTATTCTATTAGTATCTCCGTCATCGCCTCCTCTGATAGATATTCCCCATTGATTAGTTACAACGGATGACACATACCTTGCTTTTTGCCAAGTATACAAGGCAGTAAAGAATATGATTGAAGTCTTCTACGGACATGAACAATGCCTATTTATCTGTACTGCAGTTAGGAGAGCAAGTAATGTAACGATCAACATTACCATTACGACGCAATATTAAAACCACAGCATTATTAGGATGAGTAATACTGTAAGCGATAATTTCCGATTCAAGCTTGGGTTTAAGGAGAGAAGTCATGTCAACAGCACAATTCAAAATGCCTATCTGAAGAACCATTTATATAATCAGATACAAAAATCATTCAGATAAAGATATTAATATTTCCATACAGAAAAAAAGTAAAGAATGACGACATATATATTTCCATTCTGAATAATAATATGACGCATCAAGCATCTCTTCATATAACTATGATAAGTATTATATACCGAGAACATTTATGACATAACCATTGACATATAAATTTTTAACATAAAATATATTTAAAAGTTTATTAAAAGCAACATTGTATAAAAACAAATGACGAAGTAAACACAGTGTACTGCATATAAAAATTAGGGAAAAAAATGTTTTTACCTAAGGAACATTATATATATATATATATATATATATATAATATATATATATATGATATATATATCTACTCCGTCAAAAATAACACACCACTAGGGTAAATGCGTAAATGTCACTCGCAGGAACGGGAAGGCCCCTAACCCCATGAAACCCCACACCAACACAGACGACAACATCAGTGTAAACTATGTAACCACCCTGCAGAGAATTCGCTTAAAAAATTAAAAAGAAAAAAAAAAAAAAAAAAAAAAAAGCAAGTAAATGGGACCGTCACCGCGATAAATTTATTGTGAACATAAACGCACGTAAATAGACCTGGATCTGGAAGAGTGGGGGGTAGGTTATTATGTTCGGGGTATAATCGTAGGAGGGATCATACACGTAGCGAAGCGACTCCGGATTAAACATTTGGAGAGGATAGTGCAGGTCAACTGTCCAAGAGATCAGTGCGTGCAGAATAACAACACTATCACTCCACACCGAGGGACATCGGTGTACGCGGTGCACTTGTCGACGTTCGGTGTAGTTTCGGCACAACAACGATTGCAACCGATGGTCCAT